>PITA01001782.1:17696-128933 GCA_004023965.1 Spilogale gracilis
CAAAATCTCTGTTGTTTCGTTTCCCTCCCTAGATTACCCTAGTTCCCATTTGCTTTCCTTCTGCCACTGTCCTCCAGTTTGCCCCTCATGCACCGCAAGTAAGTGAGACCATGCGATACTTGACTTTCTCTTCTTGGCTTATTTCACTCAGCATAATCTCTTCCAGTCCAGTCCATGTTGCTACAAAAGTTGGGTATTTCCTATTTTAAATGTATAACACCATTACTTTCTCTCTTCCTCTTTATCTATATAAAGGCTAATGTATATTTTGAAAATGAGAGAATATATTTAAATAATTCTTACCATTAGACCAGCTATGATGTTCCCAAAGGAGAAAAAGGACTTATGCCAAAAAGCAAAAACAAAAAGAACATATAGACATTGGGCATTAGAGAACATGATGGACAGGGATTGATCCTTGCAGCTGCACGAGCAGGATAAACAATAACAAGCTTTAGTAATAGCAGGACTAAACAACAGGATCCACTAAAGAAAAATAAAATCTGAACATTGTATGTCAGCAATACACAAAACCTCAAAACAGATTATCCAAGATGTAACAAAGATGAAATTAGCATTAATATCTCCAGAGTTTACAAACAACATCATAAAACCAAGATAAGGTATTTTGGTATGCATATAAACAGGCAATGCTAAAACACTCCTTTCTTAATTTGGAAATTTAGATTTAGTTTAAAAGGAATATGAATTAAATAAAGACAGAATTCTTTATTCTAATATGCCGCATAGAAAATCATGATATACATGTGGCATGTAAAATGAGAAAGGAATTTTTGAAAAGGTAAGAACTAAATCTAAAAGTATCTATAAAATTTTAAAAAGGTTTTTATCAGTAAGATAACTATAATTATATATTTATGTGATAAATGTCTTTAATCTGTTGTATGTTTGGGATTTTTTTAATTGTATTCCAATATAAGAAATAAAGTCTTTTTAGTTTACAAATTTCAACTTTAAAGATCACATTCAGTTTTGAAAATACTAAGGTATAGCGTTATTAACAATATAATATCAGTACATTCATTCTATGATCACTGATTTTAAGTTTTGTTTTCCCATTTTCTCAGATTTCAAATTATAAATCTTTTATCAAAGTCAAGGGATAATAAACAACATCTAGCATAGATGGTGGAAAATACTCATATTGTCCAAATATGGTAGAAACATTTTTGTTAGAAAATAGATATATATCTATGCTTATTTATGTGATTCTTATGTATAAAAAAAAAGGATTCAAAATACAATTATGTTGTTCCATAAAACAGATTTAGCTTATGACTAATACACCCCCATGAGTATTAAACTCTTGATTAACCTAAATACTAAATACTGACAATATAGTCTTAAAAATAATTTATTGAACCATAATTGTAGCAGGTTGAATACTGTCTTCCCAAAATTTATATAGACCCAGAACATCAGAATGTGACCTTATTTGGAAATGGGGTCTTTGTTAATGTACTTAAGAGAAGGCAAAAAATGAGTTTGTACTGGAATTAAGGTGAACTCTAAGTCCAATGACTTTATTTATAAGACAAGAAAGGGCACACAGAAACACAGAGAAAAAGGCCATGTGAAGATAGAGCCAAAGACTGGAGTAATGGATCTACAAATAGCAATTCCAAATATCGTTGACAGCTGCCCAAAGCCAGACGAGTGACATGGAATAGATTCTCCTATAGAACCTCAAAAGGAACCAATCCTGCCAACATCATGATTTTGGAATCGTAGCTTTTTGAACTCTGAAAGAATAAATTTCTGTTTTTTTAAGTTTCCCAATTTCTGGTTGTTGTAGCAGACCTAGGAAACTTATACATAACTAATAAATAAGAGTGCAGAGTCCTTAAATTTTGCAAATCTGATGAATTTTTAAATAACCAGCACCAGAAGCAAGCATTAGAATATTATCAGAACTTCCAGATAAACCACCTTAAAATGTTAACTATTACTCTCTTGGTTTCTTAGTTTGTCTTATAAATTAGTATTGTCTTATTTGAAATCTGACATTATATGTGTGGGATTGATTGATTGGTTTAGCGTGTTTGGCTTCTTTTATTCAGCATTATGTTTGCAAGATTTATCGATGCTGTATCTAGAAACACTTTGTTCTTTCTTACTGTTGTTTAGTATTTTATCACATGATAAATAATATGATATGATAATATCAGTATTTATTTATCATTCTATAGTTGTGCATATTTGGATTGTTTCCAATATTTTGGCTAAGTATAGTGCTGCCCAATATGTTCTTTACTGGCGCACCTATGTGCACATTTATGTTTGGTGTACTTAAGTATATATATGTATAAAAATCTTAATGGGTAATGTGTGTTCATGTTTATAAACTGAGTTTCCCAAAGTGATTGAAATAAATTATGTTCTCATTGATACACAACAATAGTAATTTAATGCAAGATTCAGTTGTGTATGTCTTCACCAATATCTGATATTGTTTGCATTTTTCATCATTAAACATTCTAGAGGAACAGTGACATCTAATTGTGATTTTAATTTTTATTTTCATGATTACTAATGAAGCTGAGCACTTTATGGTAAAATTATTGATAATAAGGATCATTTCTTATGAAGTGCCTATTCAAGGAATTTTTTTCTTTTGATTTGTTATTTATCTTACTAAATTTAAAAAATTCTTTGGGAATACTTTGTCAGAAAAATATATTGCAAAAATCTTTTCCCACTCTGGCTAGAATTGCACTCTTACTTTAATGCCTTTTAATGAACAGATATTCTAATTTTAATGAGGTAAGATTATCAATATTTCCTTTATGTTTAATTCCTGATGATCCTTGATTAAAAGAATCTTTGCCTACTCAAATATCATGTATATTCTCACATTTACATCTAGAGTTATACTGTTTATCTTGGACTTGTAGATACACAATCCATCAAGAATTCATTTTTGTGTGTAATGGCAGATAAAAATTCCTTAAAAAATAGTTATTTAGTTGATCCAACACCATTTTGAAAAATTCCTCACTTCTTTTTTGCATTAAAGGATGATCATTGTCATAAACTAAATGACTATTTATAAGTGTGTGTAAGTGTGTTTCTAAAATCGTCCTCTCCATACACCAATATCACATGGTCTTAAATACTGTCACTTGATAAGATTTTAGTTTAAGCTTCCATTTTATTGTTCTTCCTTCAAATTCTCTTGGCTATGCTTTCCCATTTGATTTTCTATATAAAATTGAGAATTGGCCTGTCAGTTCCCCTGGCAGAATAAAAATAATAGAAAAACAAAGAAAGGGAAGGGAAGGGAAGGGAAGGGAAGGGAAGGGAAGGGAAGAGAAGGGAAGGGAAAAGGAGAAGGGAAATGTTTATCAGTCACTTTGGGAAACTCAGTTTACAAAGGTGAACATATATTGCCCTATGAAGATTTTTATACATACAGGAAGGGAAGGGGGAGGAAGTGGAATGAGAAGGGGAAAGGAAAGGAATGAGAAGGGAGAAGGGAAAGGAATGGAAGGAGGAAGGGAAAAGAAAATGGAAGGGGAAAGAAGGGAAGGGAAAGAGAGAGAAAGAAAAAAATGAACTTGTCATATTTTAACAAAAATTGCACTGAATTAATTGATACATATGGAGAGTATTGGTATCTTTTGAAAATTGAATCTTCCAGTATAAATGTAATATATCCTTCCATTTATTTAGATCTTCTTTAATGTTTCATGGTAATATTGTATATATTTTCCAATATATAGAATTCTTGTGTGTTGTTCATTAGATTATGTCATAAGTGATAATCTTCCTATTGAGAATTGTATCTTTTCATTTTTTAAAATTCTTTCTGTTCCCTAGTATATAAAAATCTGATTAAATATTTATACACACTTTGAATCTGTCATTTTTTTAAATTTGTTTTAAAATATGATAATTAGCCTGTAGATTAAATTGGACTTTCTTATGTCATCTGAAAATAGAGACAATTATATTTTATCTTTACTCTTGCTTTTTCTTGCTGTTTTGCCCAAAATATAGTAAAAATAGAGGCAATATATGTAGGCACCCTTGTCCCATTGCTAGTTTCAAAGAAAAATGTGCAATATTTCATCACATAATACCACACTTGCTATATAATTATTTAGAATACTCTTAGAATAAAAATTTTCATATTTTACTTATTAGATCAGTATTTCTTTATAAAGCTGTTTTGCATTTTATGAAATACATTTTCTGCATTTATGAGATGATTTATGATTTTTCTGTTTATTAATGTGGTGAATTAATATTGAAATATTTTCAAATATTATACTACTCTTGCATAAAGGCAGTTCAGGCCTTATCTATTATTCTCTTTAAATATCTCTGGATTCCACTTGTTAGTTTCCTATTTACGGTTTTGTTTCATTTATGATTATGATAGAAGTTTTTACATAGTTTTCTTCTAATCTTAGTATTGTATAAAGTATATACAATAACTTTGGAAGAAGACTTTTTTTTCTTTTCTTTTTTTTTAAGATTTTATTTATTTATTTGACAGAGAGAGAAACACAGCTAGAGAGGGAACACAAGCAGGGAGAGTGAGAGAGGGAGAAGCAGGCTTCCCGCTGAGCAAGGAGCCCAATGTGGGGCTCCATCCTGGGATTCTGGGATCATGATCTGAGCTGAAGGTCGACACTTAACTACTGAGTCACCCAAGCACCCTGTAAGAAGGCACTTTTGAATAATAACTATAATATTTTCAGACATCACAAAATTGTAACAAAAGGAAATCATTTACTCTTATACCATGACCTATTTAATCATTCTATTTTTATTTTACTCGTGTCATTCTGGCAAGTGGAGAAGGACCAAATAAAAACAAGGCATCCTATTGTTACATAAAGGAAAATTTTGATCACTAATTTTTTCAGTCTAATATTCATTTAAATTAAGACTCATTCGGATCACTGTAACAACAAATTTATAATTTTATATTTTTATATCTATCTAATTTGAAGGTAAGAAAAATTATTAGCAACAAATTACAGTTCCTTGCCTTCAATTAGATTATTAATCTCATAAAAAATTAATGACTTATTATTATTTAATTATTCATTTGTATGTTTAGTTTTTTTTATTCATCCAGTCATTCATTCACATTTGTGGTGCCAGGATATATTGAAAATTTGAGATTTTCAATAGACTTCATGTTGACTTATCAATTACATAAAGTAGGTAAACATGTAATCTGAACATCTGAGATACCAACAAAATAAATTGTGATCTTATTTTATTTATTTAATTATTAGAATTGTGATCTATTTTAAAATCCAACCATACCTAAAGGGAATAATTCAAAATTAATAAAGGATTACAAGGAAATATGTCATAACTAAGCACTATTTTCTTATGAATATTATTTATTGGTGATTTTGCTATTACCTGAAGTTTACTTCTTTTTCATTGTATTTATTTATTTTTAAAGATTTTATTTATTGGGGCACCTGGGTGGCTCAGTTGGTTGGACGACTGCCTTCGGCTCAATCATGATCCTGGAGACCTGGGATCTAGCCCCACATCAGGCTCCCTCTCTCACGTCCCCCTGCTTGTCTGCTTGTGTTCCCTCTCTGGCTGTGTTTCTCTCTGTGAAATAAATAAAATCTTAAAAAAAAAAAAAAGATTTTATTTATTTATTTGACAGAGATGGAGAGAGCAAGCGAGAGTGAGCGAGAGAGAGAGAGCACAAGCACAAGCAGAGGGAGTGTCAGACAGAGAGAGAGGAAGAAGCAGGCTGCCCATGTAGCAGGGGGCCTGATGTGAAACTCACACCTAGGATCATGACCCAAGCCAAAGGCAGACAATTGACTGACTACCCAGGCACCCCCTTCTTTTTCATTTCAACTCATTAGATAAATTAAATATGCAATCAAATACTAGACATTAGCATTTGATATAATAAATGATGGTCCATATGAGACTTAACTACAAAAATCTAGAGAAAACTCAGATTGAAAAACGAAGTTCTCTGAGTTTTATGCTCCACACTTTCATCTTTCATAGTCAAAGATATTTTCCATTTGTACAAGTGTGGCTCTGAAAAACACAATTGTGGCTTATGTTTCTTTCTGCCCATTCTTTTCAAAACTGTCACCATCCTGGGCTTTGCTTTTCAACTTAATGGGTAGCTTGATGCCTATTTTTGAAAAGATCCATCCCATCTCTAGTATCTGCAGTCCCATCTGGTCAATCTACTGCTCCTAACTTTGCACACAGCCAAAATATCTACTACAGTTCCTCAAGTTCTTATTTGCTGAGATTTTTGTGCAATTGCTTTTGGTTGTGGTCTGATGACTTCAGCTACCTGGAGAAGAATTCATATCCTTCAAGACCCTTGCAGTATATCACCCTCAAGCCTTGTCTACAGATATGAAGCTATCATGATTTCACTCATCTTCCTTCTTTTCATCCCTATCTGATTTGTTTCCCATGACGCAAGCTTTTGTTTGATTGCTATAGTGACCCTGAACTTTCCTTTCTTTTTCTGCTATTTTATATGTAATTCAATTTCACAGTCTTTTAACTTTGCTCCCCTTTCCAAAAACAAATTATGTCTACTCTCAATATGTTCCTTTTTTCTTTTAGTCTAAGACTATTTTACTTATTACGTGGCCACCTAAATCCAAGACTTTGTATCATCAGCTGACCTTTCTCCTTTCAAAATCTACTGACAGGAAGTGAACTGCCTCTTAGTTTTAGCATATATATAAATATGTATAGGTTCTCTTATGCAGTCTCCCAGATATCTTTGATACAATTTCTTTTATTCTCTTCTTAAAACTCTCAAAAGTAGAGTATAGTCTCATTTCCCACACTTTTTCCCATTTACTCCTCAACCCACTACAATCAGGGCTTATTAAAAGTATGATATTTACATGGATGAGATGGAGTTGAATCCTAGTCTCAGCACTCTTCACAAAGAAGATTTAAGCTTGCCTGCCCTCTATTGTCTAATGTTTAGAATTGAGAGGAAATAATAACAACTCCATAGTCTCATGTTGAGGATTAATTGAGAGAATGAATGGGAAGCAATTCATACAGTCTCAAAACACTGTAAATACTTAATTTCTTCCCATTATTGTTAATCCATCTGCAATTCTCATGATAAACAATCTAATAATCTCTAGGTTTTTTTGTCAAATCCAACAGAAAATTTTTCTTTCCTATCTTCCTGTCTACTGTAATATCACTCATTCACTTAAGAAATATTTATTGAATTAGTATCATCAGGAACAGAGCTGAATTCATGATGCATATTGATTAATAAAATAAAGAACCCTCCTTTCTCCATGGCTCTTCAATCTAGAGGTAAAAACAATGAGCAAATAAATGAGAGTGAACAAACAAATAATATATACATGAGGATCATTATAATAAGAAACCTCACTTAAATGAAACAACCAGTTATTATGAAAGGGATAATAGTTGGGGACTTCCCTGAAACTGAGTAGTTCAGGAAAGTCTCTCTGGGAAGAATATACTGTATTTGTGAAAGAAATCAGTTCTCTTTGTGAATGGTCTGTAGTCATCAGTAGCAGAACCATCTACTCAGAAACCCAAGTTACATAACTAAGAGTCAGCCCTGATCCATTTTTCTCTCAGCTCTGTTAGTAAATATTTTCTTTTATGCATGTTTTGTGTATTTTTTTATAGTTGCCATCACATAATCTTTAGTTTAGATCCATCTTAATTTATATCTGGCCTTCCACATATAGGGTTTTCCAACTGAACTCTCCTTCCAGTCTGTGCCAAAGCAAGTCCAAGGCCCCTATAACCTGGTCTGGCCCATATTGCCACCCTTAAAACTTGTATCATCTCTACCTATATCCAGTAAATATGAATATACTATTGTTCTCTACACAACATAATTCTGTTTCTTGTTCATATTTCTATTCTAGCTATTAGTCTTTTGATCTCTCTTTTCCTGATTAAGTCTTCTGTATACTTAAAGAAATCTCATCAGTCCTTCCCATTGGGAATATTTACTAATTCCTTCTAGGGTTGCCTAGAAAAAAACAACAACAAATATTTACTGTATAACAAAAAGGAAGCACATAGTAGCTGCTACCACGTCTACTGTTTTAATATAAACAAAGAGTCAATAGCTGTCCTATTTGAAGAATAGGTGGCATAAAATAGATTGAAGTCAAATAAAATTACTTACCTTTGAGGAAACAGATAAAGAGGCTAGAGAAAATATTTTAAATTCTACATATTATTTCCAAGATTATTTGAGAATATAAGGCATATAGAATATATATCATCAGAGAATAAGAATAAACACTTGGGATTTAAAATATAAGTTCCAGAATGAGAGAGTAGAAAAAAGATGAAAGAGAAGTAATGATCATTTAAATACTAGACAACAGGTTTTGTTTTGTTTTGTTTAATTCTATTTATTTATTTGAGAAAGAGAAAGAGAGCATGAGCTGGTGGAGGGACAGAGGGAGAGGGAGCAGAACAAGCAGACTCCCTGAAAGAGAGCAGTGTTTAGTTAGAGGGCTCCTTGATGGGGGTTCAATAGACAGGGTTCGATGAGGGGCTCAAAAACAGGGGCTTGACAGGGGGCTCATTGGGAGCTTGAAGCAGGGCTTACTCTCAGAGCCCTAAGATCATGACCTGAGCTGAAGTCAAATGCTTAACCAACTGAGCCACACAGACACTCCCATCAGTTTCAAAAGCAGAGAAGGAGTAAAAGCTTTAGTTTCATAAAATTTTGAAATCTATACCTAAATAAAGGATCTTAAGTTTTTCTAAATTGAGATTAACTGTCAGATTAACCATCAGAACTACTTATGCAAGAAGACAGTAGAGAAATGTCTTGATGGCTAGGAAATAGTCTATAAAGATGAATACAAATCACTTTATGATGAATTAAACAACATTCAAATATTGATGAACTAAAAAATGTTGCTTCAGGTATACTATCCTTGCCTCTGGATATTCTCCACAAAATGAAATAAAAATCAAGAGATAGAAAGGCATAAAACCTTGAAAAACATATAATAGTAGGAAAACAAAAAGTCCCAAATGAAAGCCTAGGGAAGATCCAACTATTGATATTAACCCAAATGCTTAAAATAATATCTGTTATATAATAAACATTTAAAAAATTGATTAAAATAATAAATAAGGAATAATTTATCAAGAGGATGGAGGGCTCCATGAAGCAGAATCTAGGTATAAAGGACACTGGGAGGTACAGAAATGGTGACTGACTTAAGGGTTGATATAATTAATAGATAACACACACACACACACACACACACTCACACACACACACACAAAATAAAAACTAAAGTCAAAAACACACAACACAAATACGGCTACTTCAAATATTTTTTAATGAAACTACAGCATGTCTTTTAGTAAATAATGAGCTTTAAATAGCATACATTCAATACTAAGAATACTGACTTAGTGTAGCTCATGTTTAAGAAAATGTATAAATAAGAAGGAAATGTAACCCTAATGAAATACTTAGCCCCAAATTAACAATATTGGGATAGTCATAATTTCCAGTTTTCAGATAAAAATCAACCTAAGGACATAGCCAGAAAGTCTTAATTATAGTTAAAAGACAGAATAGAGATAAAAGGAGAGACCTGAAATTGTCAGGAATGGTAGAGGAAATAATAGAGTTTCTACCATACTTTCTTACAAAGTGGGGACTTAAAAAATATTTTCAAAAATATGTGAAACTAGACAAAGTATTTTCATTACACTAAGCTTACTATTTAAATAAGTGGAAAAATCTAATTATAATTATGAAAGCTAAGAAGACTAAAAATTAGATAATGAGGGCATAAACATATACTGCCCAAATCTGATACGTCAGTAAGGAAAAGCTAGGTATAATTTTAAAATTATGCAGACAATTATCAGAAGAGCTAAAATAAAAAAGATACCAAACAATTTGTGTCAAAGGAGTGGAGCACAGATAGGGAAAGCAAGGTTGTGAAAACTTCTTTTTCCATAAGATGCTCTGTGCAATTTTATTCTTTACCATATACGTATGTTATTTTGGTGAAAATTTATTTTAAACATGTATATGCAAATTGTATGTTAAGTTTCTTTGAAATTGATTTATATATCTCTCAAAAACTTCTCTATCAGAGCAGTTTATTTAACTAGACCAATTGATCAAGATAAACCTCTAAACATACTTATCAAAAAGAAAAGAGAAAGGACCCAAATAAATAAAATCACAAATGAGAGAAAAGACATAACAACCAACACCACAGAAGTGCAAACAATTTGAATTTCCCTGATAGCTAGTGATGATGAACATTTTTTCATGTGTCTGTTAGCCATTTGTGTATTTTCTATGGAGGAGTGCCTCTTCATATCTCCCACCCATAAGTTAGTGCAGCGGCTTTGGAAAACAGTGTGGAGATTCCTTAAAAAATTTAAAATAGAACTACCCTATGACCCTGCAATTGCACTACTGGGTATTTACTGCAAAGATACATATGTAGTGAAAAGAAGGGCCATATGTACCCCAATGTTCATTTCAGCAATGGCCACAATCGCCAAATTGTGGTGTCAATGTGCCTTTCAACAGATGAATGGATAAAGAATATGTGGTACATATAGACAATGTAATACCACACCTCCATCAGAAAGGATGAATATCCAACTTTTGTAGCAACATGGACTGTATTGGAAGAGATTATGCTGAGTGAAATAAGCCAAGTAGAGAAGGTCAAGTATCACATGGTTTCACTTACTTGTGGTGGATAAGGGGTAATATAGAGGACAGTAGGAGAAGGAAAGGAAATGGAAAGTAGGGTAATTCAGGGAGAGAAATAAAACATGAGAGACTTTGAACTCAGAAACAAACTGAGGGTCTTGGAGGGAAGGGGCGGGGGAGGTGGGAGAGCCTGGTGGTGGGTACTGAGGGCATGTATTGCATGGAGTACTGGGTGTGGGGCATAAACAATGAATCTTGGAGCACTGAAAAAATAAAATAAATTTAAAGTCAAAAATAAAAAAGAGAAATACAAATAATTATGAGAGAATCTTAAGAAAAATTGTATGCCAAGAAATTGGACAACCTGGATGGTTGTCCAGAAAGAAATAAATAAATTCATAGAAACATGTAAATTACCAAAACTGAAACAGGAAGAAATTGGAAATTCAAACAGACTGATAACCAAAAAAGAAACTAAATCAGTAATCACAAAACCCCCAACAAACAGAAGTCCAGATGGTTCCACAGGCAGATTCTACCAACCCCTATAGAAGAGTTAATACCTATTTTTCTCAAACTATTACAAAAAATGGAAAAGGGAGGAAAACTTCCAAGCATATTCTATAAGACCAGCATTACCCCGATCCAAAACCAAATAAAGATACCACTATAAAAGAGACTAAATGCCAATATCCCTGATGAACATGGATGCAAAAATTTTTGACAAAATACCAGCAAAACAAATCCAATGATACATGAAAAAAATCATTTATTACAATCAAGTGGGGTTTATTTCTGGGTGCAAGAGTGTTTCAGTACTTGCAAATCAATCATGTACACCACATTAATAAAAGAAAAAGACCATATGATCTTGTCAATACATGCAGAAAAGTCATTTGACAAAATACTATATCTGTTCATGATTAAAAAAACTCTCAACAAATAGATTTAGAAGGAATATGTCTTAAGATTATAAAGGTCATATATGAAAAACTCATAGTTAATAGAGAAAAACTGAGAGCTTTCCCTCTACAATCAGGAACAAGACAAGGATGTTCACTCCCACCTCTGTCATTTAACATAGTACTGGAAGTCCTAGCCACAGCAATGAGACAACACAAAGAAATAAAGGGATCCAAATCAGCAAGAGATAAGTAACACTTTCACTATTTTCAGATGATATGATACTCAATATGGAAAATCCAAAAGACTCCACCAAAAAACTGCTGGAACTGATACACAAACTAAGTAAAATAACAAGATACAAAATCAATGTGCAGAAATCTGTTGCATTTCTATAAACCAATAAAGAAACAGCAGAGGCGCTGTTGGGTGGCTCAGTTGGATAAGCGACTACCTTCGGCTCAGGTCACGATCCTGGAGTCCCGGGATCAAGCCCTGTGTCAGGCTCCTTGCTTGGCAGGAAGCCTGCTTCTCCCTCTCTCACTCCCTCTGCTTGTGCTCCCTCTCTAGCAGTGTTTCTCTCTGTCAAATACATAAATAAAATATTTTTAAAAAGAAAAGAAAAAGAAACAGCAGAAAGAGAAATTAAGAAATTGATCCCATTTATAATTATACCAAAAACTGTAAGGCAGCTAGGAATAAACCTAACCCAAGATGTGACAGACCTGTACTCTTAAAACTATAAAATACTGATGAAAAAAATTGAAGATGACACAAAGAAATGGAAAGACATTCCATGCTCATGGATCAGAAGAACAAATATTATTAAAATGTATATGTTACCCAAAGCTATATACACATTTAGTGCAATCCCAACCAAAATACCACCACCATTTTTCACAGAGCTAGAGCAAACAATACAAAAATTTCTACAAAACCACAAAAACCTTGAATAGCCAAAGCACTTTAAAAAAGCAAAGCAAAGCTGGAGGTATCACTATTCTGGACTTCCAAGTTATGTTACAAAGCTGTAATAATCAAAACTATATGCTACTGGCACACAGATCAATAGAATAGAATAGAAAAGAAAACCCAGAAATAAAGCTACAACTATATGATCTACAAATATTTAAGAAAATAAGAAAGAGGGGCGCCTGGGTGGCTCAGTTGGTTGGGCGACTGCCTTCGGCTCAGGTCATGATCCTGGAGACCCGGGATCGAGTCCCACATCGGGCTCCCTGCTCTGCGGGAAGCCTGCTTCTCCCTCTCTCACTCCCCCTGCTTGTGTTCCCTCTCTGGCTGTGTTTCTCTCTGTCAAATAAATAAAATCTTTAAAAAAAAAAAAAAAAAAGAAAAGAAGAAAGAATATCCAGTGGGAAAAAAACAGTCTCTTCAACATATGGTGTTGGGAAAAAGTGGACAACAACATGCGAAAGAATGAAACTGGAGGGGCACCTGGGTAGCTTGGTTGGGAGTCTGACTTTTGATTTTGACTCAGGTCATTATCTCAGAATCATGGGATCAAGCCCTTCACTAGGCTCCTCTTTCAGCAGGGAGTCTGCTGGAGAGTCTTTCTCCTTTTCCCTCTTCTTCCCACACAGAAACCCTCGACCTAAAATAAAAAAAAATAAATCAAGAAAGAAAGAAAGAAAGAGAGAGAGAGAGAGAGAGAGAGAGAGAGAGAGAGAGAGAGAGAAGGAGAGAAAGAAAGAAAGAAAACAAGGAAGGAAGAAAGGAAGGAAGGAAGGAAGGAAGGAAGGAAGGAAGGAAGGAAGGAAGGAAGGAAGGAAGGAAAAGAAAAGAAGAGAAAAGAGAAAAGAAAAGAGAAAAGAAAAGAAAAGAAAAGAAAAGAAAAGAAAAGAAAAGAGAAAGAGAAAGAGAAAGAAACTGGACCACTTTCTTCCACCATACAAAACATAACTTCAAAATATACTGAAGACCTGAAGTGAGAACTGAAAACGTAAAAATTTCAAAGGAGAATACAGGCAATAATCTGTTTGACATGGACCATAGTAATTTATTTCTAGCTATGTCTCCTGGGGCAAGGGAAACAAAAGCGAAAATAAACTATTGGGACATCATTAAGATAAAAATCTTTTGCTTGGCAAAGGAAACAACAAAACTAAAAGGCAGCCTACAGAATGTGGCATTTACAAATGACTTATCCAATACAGGGTTAAGATCCAAAATATATAAAGAACTTATAAAACTCAACACACAAAAAATGAATAATCAATTAAAAAATAGGCAAAAGACATGACTGGACATTTCTTCAAAGAGGACACCCAAATGGCTAACAGACACATGAAAAGATGCTCAACATCACTGATCATGAGGAAAGTACAAATCAAAACCACAATGAGATCTCACCGCACACTTACCAGAATGACAGAAATTAACAACACAAGAAACAACAGGTGTTGGTGAGGATGTGGCAAAAAAGGAACCCTCTTGCACTATTGATGGGAATGTGAACTGGTACAGCTACTGTGGAAAACACTATGGAGATTCCTCAAAAAGTTGAAAATACACTTACCCTATGACCCAACAATTGCACTGCTAGGTATTTACCCAAAGGATTCAAAAATAGTGATTTGAAGAAGCACATGCACCCTGATGTTTATAGCAGCGTTATCAACAATAGATAAATTATGGAAAGAGCCCAGATATCCATCGACTGATGAATGGATAAAGAAAGGGTGGCATATATACATATATTACAATTAGAATAAAACTATAAAAACTGATTTGGTGATATGTACATGGTTTGTGTGCACAGCAAATTACTTAGTAAAAATTTTGAGCAAGTAAATGAATTCATGAGTTTTATGTAAATGAATTCTTTAGTAAATTCTTCTGCTAAAATATGCACTTTGAGGGAAAAAAGAAGTGTTCTTCAGTTCCTTTTTAACATCAATTAGGTAGGATTTTATTAGGAAGAGGGAAATTTGATAATCACATTTTAACAAAAGTAGATATCTTTTTTGTGTGTACTTCTTATTCCTATCATATGAGATTGTAGAAACATCAATTTGCTACTCAGAATGTCTTTATTTCCAAGCTCTCGGGCTATGTATACAATATGCCTTAGTTTTTTTTTTTTCCTAGTTCAACTTGCAAGTGTATAGAAATGTTACTGTTAATAGATAAATCTTAAGCCTTTTTTAGGTAATGGGCATTATATGGTGAGTTTAAGACAAGATTTTTCTATTTAATCAGTGCTGAAGTTAGTTTGTGTTTCAAGTTTCACATAGGGTGAAACATGATCTATAAGGAGAATGACATAAACAGAGGCATTCTTCTCCAGTAAATGAAAGAGTCTTTTAAATAGCCAAGAAAAATTAATATATTTTCAGTATACTGGGATTCTTCTTGCTTACCATTCATATTTTAACTTTTCTTTCAGAAATGTAGTCAAATAACTTAGAGAAATAAATTTAGGATATTCCCATCCATCATAAAGTAGTCCCAAATCTGAGTCAGGATAGGAAGTTCTGAGACTAACTTTCCTAAAGCAATAGCAGACACAAGCAGAAACATTAGAGTCGCACAGCAGTAAGGCCACACAAAATACACCTTGTGAGTAGAATATCCTAGTCAGTCCTTACAGCAACTATTCGTATAGTAGAATGATTTAGTGTACCCTTCCAGCAACAATTTTGTTTGTCTTTATGCGTGCCATCTAAACAGGAACTTCCAATGAACTCTTCAAAGATATTTGAAAGATATCTTACAAAGTGATGCATTTAGTGTTGGGCTGACCTTGTTTCACAAACTGTTTACCAGGATAGTAGTTTCAAAAGCAATGCTACTGTTACTGTTAACTGAGCAATCAAAATGTGTACATGTAGCATATAGTAGGCAATAACCTCTCCTCTCATAATTAGAGCAAAAGGAGTGCATTTCCATTAAAAAAAAAAAGTAAAACTAAAGGCAGGGAACAATTTGTCCATCATGAAAGCAGCTGGCATGCTAAAAACTGTAAAAGCTCCAGCTGGCACCTCACACTCTCACCAACTAGCCAACTTTTCACATGGGAAAAAGTGCTATATGGTTTCATGTGAGAAAGCAACAAAACAGTTATTTGTGAATAAATATTGGTTTGACAGGAAATCAGACAAACTACATTTTTGTACTCAAAGACATGTACTAAAGCGCAAGGTGCCAAACAGAATGTCTATTTAAAGATAAAAAGAAAATAGAGAGAAAATCTGCATCAGAGTGAAATTGAAGCAGATGGTGTAAATTGGTTCTTTGTTAGTCTTAATATTTTTAAATAAAAATATCTTAAAGTGGAGTTAAAAATAGAAGAAGTCTTTTTTATCAGAAATAGAACCCTTCCAACATAACACAATTTGTGGATTTTCTTTTTTTGCTTCCATTTCCTATCCCCTCAAAAATGTATTTCTGACTCAACATACTCAACCCAAACAAAACTCACTAGTTTAAATATAAAAGTCTCAGAAATCTGATAAATATTAGTTCTAGTATAAGTCCTTTGTAATTGCAGAGTTTATAACTGCCATCATCATGGCAGATGAAAGATTTTTTTTAATGACGACACCTTTTAAAAATTGTTTTAGAAGTAAGATACTGATTCTCCTGAAGGCCATGTGTGTAAAAGTACAAAGTTTAATTATTTACTGTCCTTTAATAGCCTAGCATTTGCTTATGCATCATACTAGCTAGCCATGTACTCGAAATACATGTATTTATGTACCAAAGGACTGAGGCACCATAAAGGTGATTTTGGGTCTGTTCAAAACAATTAAGAAATATTGTAAAAATTTCAAATGGTTATGGTAAGAGCAGTTAAGTCAAATCACTTTGTTGATGGAACTCATTCATTTAGGAGGAAATATTTGCTACTATGAATGCAATATACTTCAGTGTATATGAGGCTGCTCCTTTCATCATACTATCCTTTGCATGATGACTTTTGTTAATATACTTGTGCTGTGGTTTCATGTTAGCAATTATAATTTGAGATATACCTTCCACATTCAAGGCAGAAAGAAAAAGGAAGGGATGGTGTTCAGGCACTTTTTTTTCTTTTTATTGGAAAAGGAAATGAGTCCTAACTCCCATGAGAATGCACCTCGTAGTCCTTCAAATATGGGAAGTATAGGTAGCTCTCACTCAATGACTAAGTGCAGTGATTAAAATTAAGGCATGCTCATTCTGGAAGACCTACTTCTCTGATGGTTGGCTTTAGCTAATGGACTCCATAAAAGCCCTATTGAACTTTTTTCAACTTGTTCAGCATTCTAGGATACTTTCACTTAACCTTCTCTACCTCTTTCCTTTACTTAGGGTTAGACTTGAAGCATGGTCTGCTGTCTTTTCAGGCTAACTTCCAGTTTCTTCTTATATAGCTGTTTGCCTTAATAAAATCATGCACATTTAATGTCATCTAGGACATACAGTAATTAGTGGTGTTGTGTCACACAGTTTATTGTGAAGAAGTTGTTATTTTTAATAAAAAGTTATGTGATAACAGACTTAATGTTGTATACACTAATACATTAAATCTCCTTAAAATATAATTCCATCCATTTTTATGTAACAGAATAATCATTTTTCCAAGATAAAAGTTCAAGTCTTAAATAATTTTTAACTGTAGTAACTATTCCCAATTGAGATTTTAATAAACAACATTAAATATTTAATGTTACTTTATTTTCTTCTATTTCCTTCCCTATTTTAGTAGTTATATTCTTCAAGCCTATGCAGGTGGCTTCATTTTAAATAATGATAGAAGATTCATTAACAGAAGATGAACATTACCCTGAAATAGTAAAGGAGTATCACTTTCCTCATGGTGTGATAAGCAAAAGTAGAATTCCTCATCTTAAATTTTCATGAAGCTAGTCGATGTAACTTCAAAGTATCGCCATTCTTTTTACCCAAAAAGCACTTAAATGACTTGTTTTGGATTACTAAGAGCAAATCTGCCACTTTGTTTTACAAATTTATTTGAAAATAATTCATTTATATGCAGGCCTTCATAACTGGATGAATCTGTGTTGAACTATCCATTTAGGCAGTTCTCATGTCGATAGAAGTAGAGACTAGAACAGGAATAGGCAGGTACAAAGGATCATTTTCCTATGAATTTCTAAGATATGTCTAGTTCACAATAGTTCCAAACCTATAGGGGTTAACTCCTACTTTTTTAATTTTTATTTGCTGATTTTTTAATGAACAGTAAAATGTGGCTTATTACTGTTGTGTTTTACACCATGTTAAATTAAGTCAAGATTCCAATTCATCTATTCAGCAAATATTCACCATATATTTAACAATGAGAAAAATATGAGTAAAGGTTATGGCAGGCTTTTTTTTTTAACTGATTTCTGTCATGTAGAAACTGGAATTAGAGAGTGACACACACACTTGAATAAATAAAATGAAATTGATTATTGTCTTGAACATTGGATAAAATGCCATCTCAGTCTAAAAGTGAGAATAATTCACTGAAAAAATAGTCTGAAGAAAATAATAAAAATTTAAAATTAAAAAAAATTAAAAAGTGAGAACAATTATCTCTGCCTCAGTAATTTATGAGGATACATGGGAAATAATGTTTGATCTGAGCTTTAGGAATTAGGCTTATCAGGAACAGAGGAAGGGGACAAAGTCCAGGCAGCAAAGCTATGTGTGCTAACATACCTGGGTACAAAAGATCACAGGCAACAAAAAATGAATTGGAGGCTCAAAATGATTGGATTAGAGAGGAGACTGCAGGATGGTAGGAGTGTAATTAGAATGGTAGAATGAGTCAGATCTACAAAGCTATTTCATGACATGTTAAGGAATTTGAAAATTATTTTATCAATATCAGGAGCTGCTGAGATATCATTATTGCACAGAAATAGTATAATTAAATTAAATAAAATGGCTTTAAATATAATCTTGGCAACAATTAAATAGGAAAAGACTTGAAGCAGATGTACCCTTAACTGAAATAATCTAGGCAAGAAAATGTAAATATTTTTATTAGCAGAAGCAATGAAAAGGAAGTCTGAGATTTAAAAATGGAAAATGTATTAACTAATAGACAGGCTAAAGTAGGACGTTCTCAATTGGCAGCAAAAGTTCTGGTAGGGTTTTGACCATACAGGCTTAGAGGATCCTGAGAGTCATGAGGATGGACATATACCTAAGTAGTTAACAACACTGGTCTAGGGGTTCTTTGTTGGCTCAGTTGGTTAAGCATTGGCCTTCTGCTTGAGTCATGGGGTCGAGCCCTTCCTGGGGCTCCCTGTTCAGTGGGGAGTCTGCTTCTATCTCTGCCACCACCTCCACAGCTTCTGCTTGCTCTGTCTCAAATAAATAAAATCTTTATTTTTTATTTGTGTGTATGTGAGAGAGAGAGAATGAGAGAGAGAGCACAAGAGGGGGGAGGTCAGAGGAAGAAGCAGACCCTCTGATGAGCAGGGAGCCCCATGTGGGATTTGATTGTGGTACTCCAGGATCATGACCTGAGCTGAAGGCAGCCGCTTAACCAACTGAGCTACCCAGGAACCACTCAAATAAATAAAATCTTAAAAAAAAATATTGGTCTAGAGTCATCTAGAGAGATGTAAATGAGGCAAATAGGTTTTAGGGGTCATAGGTGTATAAATATATTGGAACATGTGCAATCAGACTTTTTCCAACATAGTTTGGTGGTATTTGCTTCAAAGTATACAGATATTGCTCAGATTATCCTCACTGAGGCACTACAGTGAGCAGATCATGAAATAAATGGACTGTCAAAGAGGCTTGGGTTCAGCTACTAGCTTGGTCATATACTATTTATATATTTTTGGATTATTTATTTTTTTGACATCTCAGTTTCCCAGACTGTAAATGTGAATAATAATAGTAATTTGATAAATTCACTCTGACTGAATGAGATGATTTAGGTACAGAATACATTTTTCTACAATTCTGAAATTCACAAATTCCTGAAAACTGAAAGGTTTGGTTCTATTTTGTTGTTTCTGATAAGTTTGTTGCAAAATCAGTGATGGCAAAATTTTACTTGACCTACAGAAAGGCTATTTGTAGTCCTTATTTATCACACATACTGGGAACATTCATTTTGATTGGAAAATACTGACAATTATATAGTATACTAAATGCACTGGTTTCCTAAAATTTGAAAGAGCCCTAAATGCAAAGCACAAGTGACCCAGAGAGTGTCAGAGGATTTATTATGAACTTGGATATGTAAATTGCTTCTTCAACACAGAATTAGTTACCGGTGTGATAGTTATCTACAACTCTTCTGTTCATACCTGCTATTCAGTCTTACTCAACTTCACATATTGCTTATGATCCGTTTTAATATATTTCTGCATGACCAATTAGCTTTCATTTTAAGACTTTTATTTTTTGTGTTTTCTTGGAATTGATATTCTCCCTCCCCTTTCTGGCAGATAAGCATCATTACAACTCTTTCTGAATCTAAAGGGCACTCTGTAGCCATATTTGCCCATCGGTTTTCCTAAATCACACAACTCATAAGTATATTAACCTAATGGTATTGAAGGAAGATATGATGAATGAGAAGAGAATAAGAGTTAGAGTAATTTGTGGGGTAGATCAAATCCTAATTAGCATAGTAGTCAAAGAGACTGAGGAGGAGGAAGAAAAATCAGAAATCTGAGGGTCACAGAAGTCAAAAGAAGGGAAAAATTTGGGAAGAAGGAATGGTCAAATGTATCATGTCTGAGAGAAATTCAATCGATGTGGAGTGAAAAGAAACATGGGATTAGGTATTACAGCACCAGGAGGCAGAACTGTGACTGTCATAGGCTGACACTGGGAAAAAGTGATAAAAGTAACTGTAGATTGCATTTCCATAATAATGAAAGTTTGTATGTTTAAGAATACATTATATTGATCCCTGATCTTGTCAATTGAGAAACAGAAGAACAAATTTTTAATGCCAGTTCAAGGACAAAAATGAAAAAATCCACATGGAAAATTATATATAGAAGTTAGGCTTCTACAAAGTAACCTTTTTATTACTGGAGAAAGGAGAGAGAGAACCTCAAGAAGGCTCCATGCCCAGCCCAGAGCTCCACATGTGAGATCCAACTGTGAGATCATGACCTCAGTTGATGCTCAACCACCTGAGCCACCCAGATGCCCCAATAATCTTTTTTAACTGGTGCTTTAATAAGAAAGACTTTTGGTGCAACTTGTAAAGGAAAGAAGTGCTATGTATTACTTGTGAATGGATGTTTCAAAGCTAGTGCTTAACTCTACAGACTTGTCTTTCTTGGTCATCATGGAAGCAAGTCTTGAAAGCAGTATCCTGAAGAGTCATTAAGACCAATAGCAGGTCATGCAGAAGTGAGAGAGAGACTTTTGTCATATTACGTGAGTTAAGTATTAGGGTTGTTTATAATTTATACTCTGCTAATTTACACAAACTTACTGAATAAAAGAAACAAACATTTTGTCCTCCCTCCTACCTTATATTTGACCATACAATAATGTGCATCCTTATGAAAGAGCTTCTTTCAGATTAAATGGATATTTTAGCTCGCTTTCTTACTTACCTCTTCACCCTTATCTTAGTGTTTTAGGAAATAAAGTATCCCATCTGCTATAAGGATAGTCAGTCAGATCTAATCCCCTCTTGGTGTGTATTTACTTCTCTGTGATTTTTTAGACTTCTAACAGGGCAATTGCAAATATCTTTTGCAGACATATAGGGAAGACATTTTGGTGCATTTCCATACATCTGTGTTGAACTCACAGTAGCACATATACCACCAAATGTTTGTACTGAATATGTCTAAATTATATATCTTTTTATGGTGGAACAACAAAGATAAGGAAAAAATAGGTAGACAGATGAAGGAGGAGAAGATATGGAAAAATTTTTTTGCCAAACTAGAAAGAAAATGAATTTAAACACACACACACACACTCTCTCAGATATATGTATATGTTTATACCCGGTATTTTCTTTCTACATAATAAATAGGTTAGATTAACCCAGGACATCTTTGCATGCTGTTATTCAAATGTAAATCTCATATCTCCAAGAAGAAAATAGAAATCACTTCTTGAAATCATGAAATGAGCAGTGACCCATATCTATTTTAAAAAGGAGAGACTATTTTTCTTCTTGTACTATAGAATTGGGGTTCCATTGAAAGTAAAAACTTCAAAGTTTAAAATGTGTGATTTTACATATAAAATCAAAGTAATGACTTTAATGCATTTATAGATCAATAACAATAGGTTATCAAAAAGGATTTAAAAAAATAATTTCTAGCCAAAAGATAAATAAAATACCATATATATATGTCAAGCCTTCCAAACTTAAGTTACTCTGCAGCATGCACATTTAAACATGGGTTTTGTTATAGTTGTGGTGATACTCTCTACCTGAAAATGAGTCAGTGTTGATGTCTGGGTTTATCATAATTCAAGATGTTCTGGAAATCTGAAGGAGGCTTCTGGCAATTCACCTCGGTACCCTTCACCTTTCATCACTTGTAGTGGATCTCATGGCAGGAAAAAAAAGTCAAATGAGTTCTAGTGGCAGTAGATATAGCTTAGATCATCAGTAGTATAAAAATAGATATGCATCTCTATTATGAGTATACATGGGTTTATAGATTCCATGGTCTCCAAGCTTTTCTCACTTGGATAATGGCGCAAGCTATATTTTCCTGCCAGTTTGCACTACATTAGTTGCATGTTGATGCATCATATTATATCATAAAATGCATTTAAAAGTTAGCATTAATTCTTAACACACTGTGTTAGAAAATACTACAAAGTTCACCCAAACCAACTATTCTATTTAAATAGAAGTAGAAAAAATTCACAGATATTAAATCCGTCAAAACAATATTATGTTAATTATATTTAAATAATCTGTTCTAAATGCCTTAAATAACATATTTCTATTCCCCAGCTGCCATCATGGGTAGGTAATAAAACTGTTATTATCCCAACTTTTTAAGTAGGATAAGAAGGAGCGATTTGGCTTCAGAGAAGTTGACTTGGTTGCCTTAGTTACACAGATGGTAAGAAAAGAAGCTGAGTCTTAGACCTATGTAGTCTTGCTTAAGTCTTAAGCATGTAACTCCTATAGTATATTTATTTCAGCATCTAGAATACCTCATCTGAATGCTAGAATGTTATAAGCTGCATCATTTATTTATATCTCTATGTCAACCTTTTTATCTTGTACCTCTTCCCACTAAAAAATCGTATATTGGAAATTGTTTTTATTTCCTAGTCTCTTGGGGAGGAGGACAAGATTAGTCCAACAGAGGTTGTGAAGAGTTTCTTTAATCCCACAAGTCTTAGAATAGTTTGTTCATCTCTGCTCTAAGAACAAAAGCATATATTCTACTCAAATTAGGCTTAAGAAACTAGTGTGCAATACACTCAAAAGAGAACATGGGTCATCAGGGATATGAATATATTCTAATATTTGATATAATCATTAAGTGCACCCTCAGATTGACTCTGTTATTTATGGTGTGGCTCGCAGATGGATATTATTAACCATTTGTGCCACCTACTAACTTCCTATTTTTACTGATCATTCTTACTAAGTAGTACTAGCTCTTTGAAATTATTTTCATGCTTGTATTGTCTAAATTTGGGTGAAATAAGGTATAGAGTACCAATTGTGTTTTCCTAATTATAGTTCTGTGACCTGGGTGTGAAACTCAAGTACAAAAATCAGACATTTAATGAAGCAAGTATTGAGCAAGTTGGAAAGTGAAAGTTTGTGAGGTCTGAACGTTATGCATCTGAAATAACTTTCAACATTTAGTAATATATAAATAACAAAAGGAAGACTATTATATTTCTCTTAATCAATGGTTATAGTACAACAAATAGCTATCTAAAGATTGCAGTTGTTCTGGAATTTTCAAAAGTACATGAGCATGAGATACTAGTTTCTTGTTTTGTGTAAGTGTATATGGGGATTTGTCTTTGTTTCTCTATTAATCAAATCTCCTAATTAGCTATAGGCTACTTTTAAAAATGATATTTGTGGTGCATAAGGGGTATTATAGAGGACAGTAGGAGAAGGAAAGGAAATGGGAAGTAGGGTAATTCGGGGAGAGAAACGAAACATGAGAGACTTTGGACACAGAAACAAACTGAGGGACTTGGAGGGAGCAGGGTGGGGGGATGGGAGAGCTTGGTGGTTGGTATTGAGGGCTGGTATTGCATGGAGGACTCAGTGCGGGGCATGGGCAATGAATCTTGGAACACTGAAAAAAATAAATTTAAAGTCAAAAAGAAAAGAATGATATTTTGAGGAACAGATTTTGTGGTTCTGGTAATAGTCATGAAGAATCATACATTGAACTATCTGAATGTTCATAAAATGATTCAGGCATCAGGCTTCAAAAGGATTTTCATCATCCAAGGATCTCAAGAGTCCTTCACTGGATTCTTTTCCTTCAGACATCTGAAGAATAATGAAAGTTGAAATGGAGGTCACTTCTTCCCGCATTCTATAGATTAGAATTTGTCTTAAGGCTCTACCTAGATGCAAGTATGAGAAATATGGTCTCTGTCTAGAAGTAAAATGTAATGATTTGATAAAGGCATAGCATGGTCTTTACTAATATCCTCATATTTTATTAATACTTAGCTCCTGATTCACGTGATTTTAGCTATTTTGATGTAACATACTCATTATTTCAAGGAGTGTGAATGGGGGGCTTCAACAGAGACAATTTCATAATATTCATTCTCCTCAGGTATGCTCTTTTTATTTGTGCAACAAGGTACAGATTTTCATATTTCTGATTTAATAGTGGAAAATACCTTGTTCTGTGCTTAAGTAGGTTCAGTGTTTCAAGGGTGAAAGGGAATGAGATGAGAAAACACAGTGATAAATATCTATCACATTTACAAAATTGACTGTTAGCTCTGTAATAGGCAGAGGGGTGTTTGAAAAAACCTTCTTATGTCACTATTGTTTTGGATGAATACAACATACCATTTTATTATTTCACTATCCATAGTAATGAATGTAACACCCAAGTTTTATAGAGAAATATTTAAAAATTTATTCTATTTAATGATATGCATAATGTGTAATGAAGTATAACTTGATCTTGCTCCTAAAACTAACATTGAAGCTCAAACGTGAACTGTTTATTCCTCTATAAAAGGAATTAATTTTAGGAACATGAATAGTAATTTGGGAACCAAACAATTGTCAGTGTGGAAAAAGAAATCAGGAAGACTTAAAGGAGTTAAGCATCTAACTATAGTAAATTTGAATTTGATACAATTCACATGATTGTTTGTGGAAAAAGAAATCAGGAAGACTTAAAGGAGTTAAGCATCTAACTATAGTAAATTTGAATTTGATACAATTCACATGATTGTTTGGATATTTAATTGTCACAATGGGAATTTATTAGATTTAGGTTGAACTATTAAAATGTTTGAATATTGATCTTTAATATTGAATTAAATGAAAATTAACTAGCAATGATTTAATTTCTATCTCCCACTGACAGGACCTCTGTTGAATTAAATGGCATATAAAGAAATATGAGTATTAAAATTAAAAAAAATAAATAAATATAAAGACCTTTGTAAAATGTCAAATGCCTCATGAGTTCAATTACTGGCTACAACATCATATCTTGAATCCTGATTGAGAGATAAAACTATAGCCAAATTTTCTCTTCTCTTCTCTTTCAAGAAATTCAAAATTAACAACAGTTAGAACATGTTTGGCAGTCATGCTTCCCAGACCATCAGTCTCTTTGCAATTATGTTAGGCTATTCCAATCTGTACAGGCTATTTTAATTGACCTGGCCAGTCAGAGAAGTCCACTGATTTTCTCAAAGCCCATCTTTGACTATAAGTTTGCTTAGATTCCCATTACTTCTACGATTTAGATTTGGGTACAAAATAGAAACATGTAGATAGAAGAAACAATTGTAGTGTTATGTGAAATATATCACTTAATGAATTCATATAGCTCATTCCATTGATTTAGGAAGAAATGAACAGAGACTCCTAGACATGATTTTCTCTAACATTAGAATAAATATTGTATCCCCTACCTGTCAACTTATTGAGTTCACCACACCCAACATCTCTCAGTGGTGAGCTTATTGTTCAGTGTTCTCTTAATAGTGATCTGAATTATTTAACATCCCAATTGAAGGATGAACTAAAAAACATCCAGATCCCTTTCAGTTAGTGCTATATTTTTTTCAACTCTCTCCTGTCCCTCCCCCAGATCTTCTCTGGGGGTTAACTGTGAGACCATACCAAGGCATTAATTATTGAACATTGCATTTATAGCATTAATAATATTCTAAGCTATTAAGGTATATGCAGTCCCATGGGAGATAAATATCTCCTTTGAAAATGAAACTTTTATAGTGTTAAAACCATCCATGAAAGTCCCCAAAAGCTTGTACTGCTACAGATTTTCACAATAGATGTAAGATTTTTTAAATGTACAAAATTAAATTTCATGATCTAGTTTACATATAAGTACAAGTGAAGACTAAGCATTTAATTGTACTTATTCTGTGAAAATTACATATGAAGGAGGCTTAGAAACTCAAGAGCACAAAAGAATAAAAATGCAAATAGTTTAACCTGAGTAGGCCTTTAAGTGTACACACTAGGCAGTAATCTAGAGAAAATATCATGATCAAAAATTTCCTTGTCCCTACCAGAACAGGTGGTCAATGTAGTCATTCTTCTGTGTCTTCTGAGTTCTCTGAGTTGACTCATTAGGCACGTTTTCTAAGTAGAACTCAAATTTATACCCTAAACCTCAACCTAGCACTGGGAGCTTAATGAAGCCAGGACGAATTTCAAGGTGTGAACATGCTAAGAACCAGGACAGAGTTACAGACACAAAGAGCAGAACATCAGAAACTTCTCACTTTGCATTATGACCACATCCTAAATCTCATTAAGGCAGACATTGTGGTTTTCATTTTACCTTATAGTTTAAGTTAAAATAATAAGAATATTTTACATTATAATGCCTTACGTTATATACACATTAAAAGCAATGGATCTTCTTTAGATTCATCTCCTTTCCATGTCCTCAAACTTCTAAAAGAAACCCTGTCAGCCAAGACATGAAGTGAAATTATTCTCTCATCATAATTTAAAATTTACCCAAACTGTATGTTATTTGTATTTTTTTCTGAATTTTTTTTTAAAGTAATCTCTGTATCCAGCATGGGCCTTAAACTTACAACCCCGAGGCCATGAGTTGTGTGCTCTACTGACTGAACCAGCTAGGCATCCCTGATATTTTTTTAAAATATGTGTCTTTTTTCAGACATGGTCTCCTTCTGGTAATAATATACTCTTAGTAGTAGTGATAATAATAGAAAATACTTATTGATTACTTACTCTTGCCAAGAATATGTAATACTGTATCACCTGTATTCCAGTGTTTTTCACTGGCCAGAGCTATACAAGGTTGCAAATAAGAATAAGACTTTTAGAGAAACTTCCTTTTGTTCAGCCATTCCCTTGGAAAACATCTGCATCAATCTGCAGAACTAACCATTAAGGACTATTGATTGGTTTAACTTTGTGTGTAGTCAACAAGGAAGTTGATTGACTTCTAAGACACATAGGTTAATGATTGTCTGTGAAACAGGTAATATCCAATGTCACGATCTCAAACTGTGAATTAACTTTCTGAAAGTTGGGATTCTTGAGTTAGTTATCAAGGGAATTATAATGTATAATTTCTCCTGAGAAGATTGTAGTTTTATTTATGATATTCAGTCACAAACTTTATGTATTTGTTTAAAAGTCTCCATGAAAAGCCATTCAAATCCTATCCCTAAAAAGTTAAATGTGTCTACATTTATCTAGCCAACTTGTATTGAATTACTATAAAGTACTGGGAGTTAAAATATCTTATAAGCAGAAATTTAATATTCATGCAAAACAATTTAGCTTTTGCTGTCTGGAGCCTCTCCATAGCACAAGAAGAGCCATGTATCACTGTAAAGAATATGAAGAGTGTCTCCATGGTTTCTTGAAATTAGATATACTAAGTTAACTTCCATGTATTGAGATGGGGCCATTATGGCAAGTAAAGAAATGTACATCTTCCTATGGCAATATAGCAACTGCAATAATTTTAAGCCAGTAAGCAGACTCAAATTCAGGTATCAATGGCAGTCTAATCCCATCATCAGACAAACACACTGACAGTTTGATTATTGCAAGAATATTTTCATTGTGCTCGCATCTTTGCAAGTGGAAAAATAATAGTGCTATTAAAATTGGAAACAAAGTCACTGGCCAAGAGTTCTATGTGATAGAAGCAAACTATGTTAATTTCTTGATAAGCGGAAAATGTGGGATAGTAACTCTTTTACCTACAGTTGAATCTGGACCATTTCAAAATGAAGAAGGAACTTAAATTTATAAGTACTTACAGAAATATCCCCTAAATCAAAGTACTCCAAGATAGTCTCAAGATAATGAAAAGACCAAAGTGATGTACATCTTGACTTTTTGTGTTGAGAAACAATAGACAAATTTTATACTGAAAAATATTTTATTTTCAAAAGAGGACTCTTCTAAACCTCTATTATAATTTTTATCATAATGAAGAGCCACATATTTTTGCAATGTCTTCTTTATGTAGAAATATTGAGATTTTCAGATTGGGCTTATTTATTTACATAAATTTGGGGAATCTGGCTAGGATCCTGACCTAACTCTAATATTCTTTATATGGCAGAACTACATACTGTAAAATGAACTACATACTGTAAAAAATCACTGAAAAGTGCAAAAAGGAAGTTTCATTATTTTTTCATGGCTTATTTAAAAGTTTTTAAAGTCAAATGTTAAAACAAAAATAAAAAGAGATAAAGAAACAGTATGATCCATGAGTTTCTTACACTAAAGCCATTATAATTGAATCATTCTGTTCCCCTTCTTGCATTGAGATTATTATGGCTCCATACTATGTAAGCAAGTGAGACTAATCATAGCATTCATCCTCATAAGCATGCCATTAAGACAGAAGATGACAGCAGGAGCAAGAGAAGAAACAGTACTATGCATAGATCACTATGACCTAGAAGACTGGAGGAAACACAAAAATAAACTGTAAAAACAGGAGTAGTGGCAGTCTCAAGAGATGTAACTGGGATGGGTCAGCTATCGGAAGAGCATCAGAGTGGCATGGCTTCTAAAACAATTTAATGTATTGGGGGGCATCTATGAAATATCTCAGAGGAAAAAAAAACTAGATATTAGTCATTAGTAAGACAGTAAAAGTTTGCATTAGGCTATCTGCTAACTTCATAACTGAAAGAAACTATAAGAGTTCATTCCCACCCAGATTAATTCCATCTAAGTTATCCCAAACTACTGGTTTGGTAGCAAAATTGGACTCACCAGTGAACTACAGTATACAGCCATATTGATGATGTCAAATTTTAGGTGTTAGCAACTCTGGGATAATATGTTATTGCATGACCACAGGATATACTTGTAATCTTATATATCTTTTCAGTCCTGTCCCAAACATTATTTTACTGATTTTTTTTAGTGAACTTTTTTATTTTCTAAATATTCATATTGTTTGCAAAGGTTGACCTCATAGACTAGATAGAAAAATCTACATCTCAAATAATTTTTCTAACTTGTAGGTTTCAAAATCCACAATTAAATTGCTAAAGTGTATTATTTGAAAATAATTACAGATAACTATCAAAAAGATGTGGCAAAGAACTGATGCTTGCCTTTTGATGGTTTAACGCAGGGGTCAGCAATTTCTTTCTCTGAAGGAACAGATAGTAAATATTTTCAGCTTTGAAGCCCGTATGGTTTCTGCCTGCTATGGTCTGAATGTTTGTTTTCCTCTAAAATTCTTATGTTTAAATTCTAGTTCTCAGTAGAGTGGTATTAGGTGGTGGAGCCCTTGGGAGCTGATTAGTGCTCTTAGAAACAAATCACAGAGAGCTCACTAGCCCCTTGTACTATGTGAGTATATGGAAGGAACCAGTGACCTGGAAGAGGGACTTCCTCTGACCATACTCTGATCTCAGACTTGCAGCCTTATAAACTATGAGAAATAAATTTATAAACTACTGGAAGTCTGTGGTATTTTTTTATAGCAGCCCAAATGGAATAAGTTACTGACACAACTACTCAGCAATACCATTGTGTGCAAAAGAAGCCATAGACAACATGACTTTTCCAAAGAAATTTTTTATAAAAACAAGCAGTGGGCCAAGTTTAGCCAGTCTTAGTTTGCCCATCAGTGGTTTAAGAAAAGCTGAAAATAAAATAATAATTTAACGTTTCAAAGTCAAATTTACAAAAGGCAAATTTATCCTCTTATGTAATGTGTTGTTTTCTCTCTAATAACAATATTATAACTATTCCACTGAAATATTTTGTTCATTATCTAATGATTTATTTTCACTTTTTCTTAATTAGAACACAGATATATAGCCTAAAACTCAAAATTCATAATATTTGATAAAACTATGCTGATATAAAGTGAAAGATACACAAAGATTAAAGTGTTTAGGAATTAAACATACCATATAAATTGTATACTAATGTTCAGTGGTAGCCACACATATTAGTGCCCTAACTGGAAGCTGCTTAGGTTGAAGATGTTGTTCCTGGAAATGTCACCATAGTTATATTTGTTTACCAGAATATGTGTTAGTTATTTAAACCCTTATTTAAGCACTGCTCATGTTGTGATGTTGCCATTGATGTCAGAATGTCAGAAGTATATATAGGTCTATCATCCATTTTCTCAGATCCTAAGTTGTCATCTACTTATTAATTTCTAAATGATTGTAAATTAAAAGAATTCTCATTCATGATAAAAATATTTTTTAACATTTAGTTTTGAGATTTTATGGCCTAACAATAATCTTTATTTTTATTTGTATTTTTAAAGGAAGAACCCTTCACTCATTTAAGAGGCAGAATATTTCATTGTGTGTCAGAATTTCCCGGTGCTCCAAAGTAAATGGAAATTGTCATTCAATTAATAAAAAGTGTAAAGAAGCATAAAATTGTAAAAGTTACCACATAATGCGTGATTCTCCTGATTTATTCTAGTGTTCTCTTACAGAATTTAGAATGATGAGCCCCTTATTTTCCTCATGTCAGTTTTGGAGTCTTTTGTTGATATTTTATTCCCTGTAACATTTTTTCTGGTTATTCATTCTCATCAGTTAAAGTTGGATAGAAAATGCATTCTTCCTCTAATTTCTGGTCATGTAATTCTCTGCTTATGCAGCACTGTCACTTTTCTCTATGGTATTTGTAGGTAATGAAAGCAGTTTTGTAAATGTATCTTGAAGGAGGGCAGAATATGCCACCCCAAAATATGCCATAGTGGCATCTGGATTATTTTGAGGGAATGGCAGTCAAATCCTAGCCAACTCAAGAAAGACTTTTAACTCTTCCTTAACTACCTAAAAGAATTATATAGGGGGCCTACATTAGAAAAAGAGCTGTGATTATTAGAGAAAACTTTTTTTTTTTATCGGGAAGACCTATCTGCATGGCAGGGCAAACTTTTAATTACCAAATATTACTCCCTTCCTCTCTGAAGGAGCAGGCCTATATCCCATTCCTTAGCTCAGGATGGCATATAAGCTTTAATTGCCTGACTTGCGCTTGGGCTTCATATATTTATGGGGCTCCCATAGGTACAGAATTTGTTTAATTCTCATTAATCTGTTTTAAGCTAATTTAATTATAAGACTAGACAAAGAACCTAGAGGAGAATAAGGGAAATTTTTCTACCCCTACAGTCTCTTGAATTAAGGGTTCCATCTTGAAAGTAGGAAATTTAGTTCTGTAATTCTCAGACTTTTCTGAAGGCTTAGGCCAGTATAATTGGGGATCAGTAGAGTAGCTGCCTATTACCAAAAATAGCTCTTTAAATTTCATTTTCTTGAATAACCTTACATAGGAAAAGCATAGAGGTGACCATACACAGAATGAATGCATGCATTCTAGACAAGTGGACTCTATTTCAAATTCTGTTTGTCATTAACGTCTACAGTAAAATTGAAGTTATTTCAGCCAGCGGGTTTGCACTGGAAAGGAACTGTTATGATGATATCCTGAAGAATAACATATATTAATATGTATTGCAGTTTTATACTAGCAAAGAGTTTCAGACCCAACTTAACAGCTTAACTTTTAATTCAAACATTTTTAGTCGTTGCTCAATTCTAATTTATACCTGTGTCCTGTTGGCCATCACAGTTTCCCTCAAAACTGGAATTTTCTCAGGTTTGAGGAACTCTTGATTCTTCTATGAATTATCATTAACTCTGATACCCTCATTCTCTTCCTGCTTGGGTGTTCTTGTAACTTGAAGATTCAGAAACTAAGATGTAAACCTTATCACTAAATTTGTCTACTGTAATTTGCTCTAAAAGTTTATTAGGGACCTGAGTGGCTCAGTGGGTTAAAGCTTTTCAGCTCAGGTCATGATCTCACGGTCCTGGGATCGAAGCCTGCATTGGGCTCTCTGCTCAGCAGGGATCATGTTTCCTCCGTGCTCTCTGTCTGCCTCTCTGCCTACTTTTGATCTTTCTCTGTCAAATAAATAAATAAAATATTAAAAAAAAAACCCCACAAAACTCCAGCTTATAAAAAAATAAATAAATAAAAGTTTATTAGCCCAGAAAATAATTCTATGTTAATAAAAAGGAAAAGATAAAACCTTCAATAATACTCAAATTAATTATTTGTTATGTAGAGTCAGTCACAAACTGATACTATATTTAAAAAGTTGTTTTTAAAAATTCCATTTAATTGAATACTTCAGAGACACAGAAACTTCACAAACTCTCTTGCAGCTAGGGTCTTGGTATGGTTCATTTTCTACCAATTGTTGATTGACATGTTGGCTGGAAGATCTGGATATCACAGAAATAAAAATCCATGCCTCTCAGGATAAATTCTTAATTCTAAAATCTTGGAGCATTTTCAATAATATTTTAATATTCAATAAAAATTAAAGTAGGAAGATACATATCTAGAGACAGAATATTTTATTGTTTTAAAGATTTTATTTACTTGAGAAAGAGAGAGAGCATGCATAATCGGGGGAGGGGCAGAGGAAGAAGGGCAAGCAGGCTCCCAGCTGAGCAGGGAGCCTGATATGGGGCTCAGTCCCAGGACCAGGAGATTATGACCTGAGCCAAAGACGCTGAACTCACTCACTTACCCAGGCACCACAAGACTTTAATTCTAATTCCAAAAACAATATGTTTCAAAGATAGTGACAGTTATTGGAATCAAATAAAGTATTTAAATTTTAGGATTTCACATATTCCCTTCAATTTTTGTTCACATTACAATTTAGTGGTAAATACATTCTAATATTTGTATATGAGAGCATTTTCTCTTGACTTAAAGTAATTTCAAACTATTAAAATTTTTAAAAAGTTCAGCTTTCTTTAATATAAAGACAACTTTTATTAAGGCACTTAATTTTGCCACATCAAACTTGTGCTCAACCCACAGATATTTATTTAAAAATATTTAGCTGTTTACTTGAATTTTATTGATATTTTTGATTCTAATATATCATAAAGATTAAGAAGTTCCATAATAACAGCACACTAATTCAGTTATTTAACAGAAATTTCTCTTTAAAAGAACTCTATTGTATGTATTTGCAAAGTTTTCAAATAAAAAAGATGCCTTGATCTGCATTTTACAACAGAGAAAAACTCATGATAAATAATATTTGTTCACTATAATACTTAACTGAAAATAATTAGAATTGATTATAAATTATAACTTACAAGAAATTCCATTGGTCCCAAGCAGTAAACACCTAAGCAGAAATACACATGGAATCATTTCAGACATTCTATCAGACACTGCAGCAAAAGCTAAATGTGAACCTATATTTTTTTCAAGTCAGTGCTTAATGAAATGATTGTGTTGATTAATTATATACATTATTAAACGTACTGACTCCTTACCATATATTTTTATAGACATTTTTTAAAGCATGGAATATAAGAATATTACTACAACATGCATTCATTATTCACTCAACAATATACTTGTGTATTTGCAATTATTCAAAATTTTGATATAGTATTATGGATATAAATATTTAGAATAAGCATGCACATAGTAGTTGCTCTATTGATTATCACACAAGGGCGAAGATATAAGTAAATATACAAAAATAACATACTTATAATAAGTGCTATAATAGAACAAAATTTGACTTAAATTTATCTAAAAATGCAACCTTAAAGTCCCTCCCAATCAACACAATGTAATTTTACTTAGGGTATGCATTTCTGTTTAAAAGAACACATGGGTACCTGGGTGGTTCTGTCAGTTAAGCATCTGCTTTGGCCCAGGTCATGATCCCAGGGTCGTGGGATCCAGTCCCTCATTGGGCTCCAGGCTCAGCAGAGAGTCTGCTTTTCATTCTACCTCTGTCCCTCCCCTTTGCTTGGGCTCTCTCTCTCTCAAATAAATACATAAAATCTTTAATAGAAAAAATTACAGGCTTAGATTATTGCAATTACTTGAAAATTTGACTCTCTACAGTGCTAGATTTAATCTTTCTACACACCTCATTATAACCATGTCTTAAGATTTTTTTCTATTATCCAAGTTTTATGATTTTAACATGTTCAATTATGAAGTTTATCTTTCCTGTGTATATCAAATTCAGAGAGAGGCAGATAATACAATATCTCAGACTAATAGGAAACGGCACTTCCAGTGCAGTTCTAAAACCAGATCCAACACTCAGCACACACACACACACACAAACACACGCACACACATTTATATACTTACACTACACATACTTGTATCCATTAAAGCCTTCCCTTTGAAGGAACATAACTGCTTTACATACATGCTTCATCTTGAATAAGCATTAAAACTTAGATTCAATGTGAGAACAAATGGTAAATATTCAATGACAATAGTTACTGTATATAATCAAAGTGTGTATGTGAAATAGTGGGTCTGAGGTTTTGAAAGAGAAATTCTAGAATCAAACTTAGTCAAAATATGAAATACTTTGAAAATCATAAAAAAAATCTATGAAATTTCTCTGTGCCATATGACCAAAATGGAAATTTATGAAAGATTAAACAGATAGCAGTATACAAGGTAGATTGAAATCAGAAGTAATGTTGGAATCAGGCTGCTTATCCCAAGGCATAATATTCTAAATGAGTGAATAAGACTCAAAAGAAACAATGAAATGGAGGATCAGAATGTGCCAAGTTAGTTGGTACATTTCTGAGGTTTTGGTGAACGTTTGGTCAGCAATTTAAATCCATGCACTTAAAAACTTTATTTCTTGTATAGTTTTCTTGTAGAGTTGATTTATTTCAATGTGTAATATAAATTTATAAACCAAGGATGTTCATCCTGGGCACATTGACATTCTGAGCTGCATGCTGGTAGCACATCCTGATTTGACAAAAATGTCTCTAGATAGTGCCAAAGTCCCTTTGGGAAAAATTTTTTCCAGTTAGGAATCTTGCTATACACTAATATTTTTTCTCTTTTTTTTAAATGTTAATACTTAAACTATCTGTAATCCCTGCTCACCAATTCTCTCAAATGTTTAGTGGCTTCTCAAAACAAATGTCTGTTTTTCTCACTCAGAGATACATGTGTCAATGGGATTTGGATGATCTTGGCTGAGCTTGACCGGACCTCGTTAGCCTGGCCTCTGGGGTAGCCCAAGCTCAACTATGCTTCTTGGAAGTGTCTTATGTCAGAGTCTAGGTCTAAGGGGCAGAGATGCCCCTTAAACAACATAAGGCGTTTGTTTTTCTCATTATAATGTCAGGAGCCCAGCAAGACTTCCCAAATAGGTATGCACATTTGAAGCCTTCTCTTACGTTGAGTCCTCTAACATCTAGTTGACAAAAACCAAGTCATCTAGCTAAGACCTAGGAAAAAACTGGGATATCATTCTTCCTACCATGTAAGCTTGGGAAGGTTCTGGATTAAAGACTTGGAACCAGCATTCAATCTATCACATCTACCACATAGTCAAATAATATGTAAGGCTCTGTTTGTATATTTAAACCAATTAATTCATTTGCTTCTATAATATTGTATCACTGTATATAATTATTTATGTAGCTGTATTAATATATATTTATAGAACATATATGTGTATGTATATCCCACACTAAATTGAGAGTTTTTTGGTGCCAGTCCAATGTTAGACACATACATATTTGAAGAATAAATATAGAACACCTGGGTGGCTCAGTGGTTTAAGTGTCCAACTCTTGATTTAGGCACAGGTCATGAACTCAGAATCATGGGATTAAGTCATATGTCAGATTTTGCCTTCAGGACAGAGTCTGCTTGTCCCTCTCCACTCCTTCACTCACTCTCTCAAACAAATAAATAAATAATAAATAAATAAATAAATAAATAAATAGGAAGAAATATATGAGGAAGATAATCATCACCATTATTTGAAAAGTTGCATTTTTAAATTGCAAATAAGACAATTTAATATATTGAGTAAATAGCATTGTATATATAATATTAAATACCATTATGTTACAAAGAATTGTGTTGAGTATTTTTAATAACAAAAATAATCTTAAAATTACAGTCATTCTGGAATTTATGGAGAACCATTTTGTGCACTACTTGACAAGATATTGATTCTAATAATTACCTTGTTGGGATACTTGCTCTCATCATTTTCACTTACCTTAGTAACTTAAACCTTCTTTTATAGATATCATAAAAATATAAAAGAAGTAGATAATCTTTACAATTTCTCTGCAAGTACTTTTGAGTTTGGTGTACTACTTGAATGACATTATTGCTCACAAAATCCAGCTTCTCTGTTCTTCTTGTACCTCCATTGTCTCTTTTCTTAATAATTCTCTAAATGTCCAACTGTTTAGAAATTGAAAACAAGTGTTGGAATGACATTACAGCATGCTTTTATAAAATGAGTAAAGATAGTACTCAATTACAATACCATATCCCTTTGAAAAGAGAATTTGAATTTGAAAAAGTGTCTAACAAACTGAAGTAGCAAGTACTCTATTTTACTTCATTAGATAAATCAAACAGGTAACTGATAAATCTAACCATTAAGTCAGTAGAATTTGTAACTGAAAACTAATAACTGTAAGTATTTCATCATTTGTTCTTTCCCTGGGGTTATGTTCACTAATATATTGGGTTCACAAACTTAAATATACTGGGTTTTTCACTTTTTGTTTTATATAAATAAGCTTACAGCCAGTTCCCAGCAATGAAAATAATACTATATATCATAGACTATGTTTTAAAATTGTTAGGTACTATTTAGAAAAGATTCCCATTCCTTCTGGGGGGGGGGGGGGGGAATCAAACATCAGTTTATCTTAGAAGACTTGAGAAAATTATCACAATAAAATACGAATATAAATATATAGTTTTAGTTGTATAGGGATATGACAGAAAAAAAAGAGATGAAGACAAAGAGACAGAAAGACAGAGATGTCTCTTAGGCTACATCTATTCATCACAAAGACCACAGCTTTCTAAAATCCATATGGACTATGGGCAAAAGAAACAACTGCAATTTATTTAGTCCTTGTTATGTATCAACCATATTGTTCTTCTAATACCTATAGTCTTCATAATAACTCTTTGAAGTAGGTTTTATAACAACTGATTGTGTGTTCAGTTTTATATAAGAAATGGGGCACAAAAAAAGTAAAATGGGGCTTATTTTTCAGTTCAATAAAAAAATAGTTTAAACCTTGGTGTCCAGGTTAGTTTGTCTCCAACACAAATAATTATTTTTCCTATACCATGTTTCCTTTCCTTACATTGTGAGTCATTTTCTACTTGGAATTGTTTTATATCCAATGGTCTCTTGTTTGTACTTTCCTAAGAAAGCAGGTCTCATTTATAATTCCACATGATCTATTGCCTGCCATTGATCTAATACTTTGACTTGAACCCTGAAAAATATTCTTGAATCTGTGCTGTTACCAGGTCCCAAATCAGATCCCAATAGATACACATCCCACATAGGTTCGGCCATCTTTTCTATGAACTCTAGTAAGAACAACTTTTAACTAAAACATTGTTCTTTAAAACACCTACATCATTGTCTGCAAGGTCTCCAGTAAGGAATGTACCATAGAACCAATACAAAGAAATTTAGTTTTTACCAACACAATTCCCTTTCCAACCAAAACTCCTCTCCTGAGACTTCCTTCTTATTCCTTTATATCCTTCAAGTCTCAGATATTAGATGTCCTCTCCCAGTTTGCTATCCATTTTCTTTTATTTAATGCACTAAAAACTTTATAATTTTAATTATAGGTTTGATAAGGGGTGTTGTACACATACATACATACATAAAACTTCTAAGTTGAATGTAACTGGTTATTATAAATAGAAAATATTTTTCTTATTATCACAAGTTTATTATATTAATAAAGTTCACCCATTTTCCTGATCTGCTAGTCAAACACATACACAAATATTTAGAAATCCTGTCATTCTCTTGATTCTGTCGACTTATGGCCTTTTTCAGATTGTAATAACTAGGAATCAAACAACTTCTTGGATATATAATCAATCATATTGTAAAAGACCTCTTTTTCTGGCTATATAGTAGTATTTCTTTTAAAAAATTAAAAATTAAGTCAAATTTCTATGCTAGTTTCACTTACTAATGTCAGGAATAATTTTCTTGTGGGGAAATAAAAATAAAAATAAACTATTAGGCTTACATCAAAATAAAAAGCTTGCACAGCAAAAGGAAATAATCAACAAAACTATAACACAATTTGCTGAATGAAAGAAGATATTTGCAAATGTCATGTTCAGTAGTTATTATCCAAAATATATAAAGAAGTTACACAACTCAACACACACACACAAACAAATAATCCAGTTAAAAATTGGCAGAAGACATGAACAGACATTTCTCTGAATAAGACAACTAGATAACCAACAGACACATGAAAAGATGCTCAACATCACTTATTATCAAGGAAATGCCAATCAAAACTACAATGAGGTATCACCTCATATCTGTCAGAAGTCAAAAACACAAGAAACAACAAATGCTTGCCAAGATATGGAGAAAGGGAACCCTTATACTCTGTTGGTGAGAATGCAAACTAGTACAACCGCTGTGGAAAACAAATATGGAGGTTCCTCAAAAAGTTAAAAATAGAACTATCCTGTGATCCAATTGAACTACTGAGTATTTAACCCCCAAATACAAAAACACTAATTCAAAGGGATGCATGCATCCAAGAGTTTATAGCAGCATTGCCAAATTATGGAAGCAGCCCAAGTGTCCATAAGCTGAGGAATGGATAAAGAATATGGTGCGTATATACAATGGAATATTATACAGTCATTAAAAAGAATGAAACTTTGTTGTTGTTTCAACATGGTTGGAGCTAGAGTGTATAATGCTAAGAAAAATAAGTCAGAGAAAGACAAATACCATATGATTTCATTCATATGTGGAATTTAAGAAACAAAGCAAATGAGCAAAGGAAATAAGAAAGAGGGAGAGAGACTAATCAGGAGACAGACTCTTAACTATAGAGAACAAACTGATGGTTATCAGAGAGGAGGTGGGGGGTTGGGTGAAACAGGTAATAAGGATTAAGGAGTGCACGTGTTGTGGTGAGCACTTTGTGATGTATGGAAGTCATTATATTCAATCACTACATTATACAGTTACTATATTATATACCTGACATTAATAAAATTGTATGCTAAGTATATTGGAATTAAAACAAAAACAATAAATTTAAAAAATAATATTTCCGTGTGGAGACATCTTAGGGAATATGTCCAGGGTGCAGGCAAAGACGGGGTAATCATGTTTTTCCACAAGGAAGTAAATCATTTTTAAGAGGACTCCATTAGTAGGGCATGAGTTAAGGGACTAATTTTCCAGTTCTTTCCTCTCCATCAGATTCTAAGAAAATCCTCTTTGTTTCAACAGCTTGGAACACCAAGTAAAGTACCCAAAAGTCATTGTCTACTTGGAGTACATTAACCTCAGATGGCAGTTATATTCATGAACTCTTAGCCTACAGATTTCTTTTAGTTCTGTTCTTATCTTACAGAATTGTATATCCAAAAACCTCTTTCAAGAATTATGGTAAACATAAACATATTCAAAATAAGTAAAAATTTTTATCACCAACTGAACGTCACTAAAGGAATTTCTAATGTATGTACTTCAATGAGAATTAAAAATAACCCCTGAAAAGAAGGTGTGAAAATCCAGTCATTAATAAAAACAAAGAGGGGTGTATGGATGGTTCAGTCAATTAAGTGTCTGCCTTCAGCTTAGGTCATGATCTCAGGGTCCTGGGAATGAGCTCCACATCAGGGTCCCAGCTTAGCAGAGAGTCTTCTTCTCTCTCTTTCTCCATCCTTCCCCTACTCATTCTCTCTCTCTCTCTCTCTCTCTCACATAAATAAATAAAATCTTTTTTTAAATGAATAACAATAAATAAGACAAAATCAAATAGAATTTTTCAATGAAAATTAATAATGATGATAATTGTAATTAAAAAAAGAAATAAAAGACTAAAAACTGAAAAAATAGCCACATACATTTTATGAGTTATTAATGTAGCTCTGGATGATAAGATCTTGAGTGTAACTAATTTATAAAGGAAATTAAGAAAGCAGGATTTAGAGTAGTAGTATATTATTTTCAAACCAGAAGTTAGATAACAGATAAATTAAAAAAAATAAAGTAAAAATTATTAAAAATAAAGATCAAGCAAAAGACTAAGAATATCCAAAACAATATTGAAAAGGAACAAAGTTGGAGGACAGACACAACAAATTTCAAGACTTTTTAAAAAGCAAAGGTAGCCCAAACAGTGGTATTAGTGAAAGAATAAACAAATCAGTGAAACAGAGAGCCCAGAAATAGACTCACATAAATATAGTCCACCAATCTTTGATAAAGGAATAAATGCAGTAAAACAGAGAAAAAACAATCTTTTCAAAAAATGTTGCTGGAACAATTGAAAATTCACATGCAAAAGTGAATCTAGACAGAAATCTTCCACCCTTCACAAAAATTAACTGAAAATGTATACTACCTGGAAATTTAAAATGTAAAAATGTAAAACTTTTAAAAGATAACAAAATCTGGGGCGCCTGGGTGGCTCAGTTGGTTAAGCGACTGCCTTCGGCTCAGGTCATGATCCCGGAGACCCGGGATCAAGTCCTACATCCGGCTCCCTGCTTGGCAGGAAGCCTGCTTCTCCCTCTCTCACTCCCCCTGCTTGTGTTCCCTCTCTGGCTGTGTTTCTCTCTGTCAAAAAAAAAAAAAAAAAATCTTAAGAAAAAAAAAAAAAAAACATGACAAAATCTATTTGATCTTAGGGATGATGATGACTTTTTAGATACAACACCAAAGGCAGAATCTGTGAAATAAATAATTGACAAGAGAGACTTTATTAAAAGAAAAAAAATGCTCTCTTAAGACACTGAGTTAGAATGAGAATGAGAAAATATTTGGAAAAAATTCACTAGGAGAAAATATTTGGAAAAAAAACATGTGATAAAGGACTATGATCAAAAATATATGAAGAAATCTTGGGGCACCAAGTGGCTCAGTCAGTTGAGAATCAGACTCTTGGTTTCAGTCCAAGTCTTAGGATTGAGCCCTGCACACTTAGTGTAGAGTCTGCTTGTCCCTCTCCTTCCCCTTCTGCTCCTTCTCCTGCTCTCCCTCCCTCAAATAAATAAATTAAAATATTTAAAAATATGTATACCAAAACTCCTAAAACTCAACAGTAAAGAAATGAACAACATGATTAAAAACTGGGTAAAAGACCTGAACAGAAACCTCATCAAGAAGATAAACAGTTAGAACTTAAGCATATGAAAAGATGTTCTATTATATGGCATCAGGGGAAACACAAATTTAAATCACCACTACACACTTATTAGGCTAGAATCTGTACTACTGACAACACTAAATGCTGACAAACATGGAGCAATAGAAACTCCTCATTCATCACATTGGGAGTGAAAAATGGTATAGCCATTTGGAAGAAGTTTAGTTTTCTACAAAACAAACATAATTTTACCATACAACCCAGCAATTGTTTTTCTTGATGTTTACCCAAAGGAGCTGAAAACATGCCCCCACAAAAACCTGCAAACAGATATTCATAGTAGCTTAATTCATAATTGCTAATACTTGGTAGCAAAGCAGATGTCCTTTAATACATGAATAGATAAACTGTGGTACATTCAATCAATGGAATAACATTCAGGGCTAAAAAAAGAAAGGATCTATGAAACCATGAAAAGATTTGACAGAAATTTAAAGGTGTATCACTAAATAAAAGAGGCCAATCGAAAAGACTGTATGTTCTATGATTCCAACTATATAACACTCTGGAAAAGGAAAAACTATGGAGTAGTAAAAAAGTCAGTAATTGCTAGGGGTTATGGTGGAAGGAAGAATAAGAAGGCAAAGACAGAAGATTTTTAGGTCAGTGAAAGTATTCTGTATATCATAACAGTAGATACATGCCATTATACATTTGTCCAAATCCATGAAATGTGTAACACCAAGAATGAACCTTTGATATAAACTATAGATGCTGAATGATAATAACATCTCAGTGTAGATTCATCATTTGTAACAAATGTACCACTCTGGAGGGGAAGTTGATAGTAGGAAAGACTCTGGAGAGGGAGGGGGCAGAAAATATATGGAACTCTCCATAGTTTTAGCCCAATATTTCTTTGAACCTAAAACTAATCTAAAAATAGTCTGTTAAAAATAAAAAATAAAGAGCAGAAAAGGGAGAAAGAAACATAGAAAAAGCAGGAGAAAGAGAAAGTAATAAGAGATGTTTTTAAAATCTAAATGAATGGGGCGCCTGGGTGGGTCAGTCATTGAGTGGCTGCCTTCAGCTCAGGTCATGGTCCCAGAGTCCCAGAATTGAGCCCTGCATCAGGCTCTGTGCTGGGCAGGGAGCCTGCTTCTCCCTCTCACTAGGCCTGATTTTGTTCCCTCTCTAGCTTTGTTTTTCTCTGTCAAATAAATAAAAGCTTTAAAAAAATCTAAATGATTAGGAAACCAAAATAAATGTAAATCTATTTAATTTATCAATTAAGGCAGATAAGGTAAGAATAGAATAAAAAAAGGAAATCCATTAAATAATGTTTAGAAGAGGCTCACCTAAATTATTGGATAATAATAATAAATGGTAAAACATTGAAAGCTTTAGGAAGAAAGATAAAATTTTAAATCACCAGAGTGTGCTAAAGAAAGCTTCAAATTATATATATTGTATTATTTTTCTACACTGGGTAACAAATCACCATACACTTAATTGCTTAAAAATGCAGTTTACCGTCTTACAGCTTTTTATGGAGCAGGAGTTTGGGCCCTGCTTCTCTGGATCTAGTAAGAATACCTTCTGGTGTCATCTAGGATAGTGATCACATCTGAGTCTTGCGCTCTTCTTCTGAACTCCTATGGTTCTTGGTAGAATTTTATTTATTTATTTATTTATTTATTTATTTATAGCTATAGAATTGATGGTAGCTAGCTCTCTCAAGGACAGCAATAAAAAGAGAGAAAGGGTATTTTTTAGGTGCATACCTTCAGAACACTTTTTTAATTAAAAAAATTATGTTTGCATGTAGTTGACAGTCAATGTTATATTAGTTTCTCGTTTCTAATGTAGTGACTCAACTCTGTTCACCTCAAGTATAGCTACCGTTTACCATTTGTACACTATTGTACAATACTAGTACATTATCATTGACTCTGTTCCCTAGGCTGTGCCTTTTATTCCCATAACTTATTCACTCCATAACTGAAACCCTGCATCTCTCACTCCCTTTCACCTATTTTGCCTATCTTCCTCTTCCCTGCTCCCCTGGCAAGAAATAACAAGTGTTGATAAATATGGCACAGAAAAAGGAACCCTTGTCCATTGTTGGAGGGAATGTAAATTAGAATAGCTATTATGTAAACCAGTATCAATTTTTTTCAAAAAATTAAAGGTAGAATATAATATGCTCCAGTAATTCTATTACTGAGCACTTACCTATAGAAAATGAAAACATCAATTAAAATATATATATATGTATACCCTTCTGTTTATTTCAACATTATTTACTATAGCCAATATATGCAAGTAACTTAAGTGTACATTGATAGATGAATAAGGAGGATGTGGTACACACACACATGCCCACACACACAGAGAGAGAGAAAGAGAGAGAGAGAATTATTACATGGTCATGAAAAAGGATGAGATTGTGCCATTTGGATGGACCTAGAGGGTATTATGCTAAGTGAAGTAAGTCAGACTGAGAAAGACAAATACCATATTATTTCACTTACATGTAAAATCTAAAAAAAAAAAATGAGTAAACAAATAAAGAGCAGTATCATAAATACAGAGAACAAACTGATGGTAGATCCTTTTTTAGAAGGCCTTATCTGGTTAGGTCAAACCCATGGGGAAGTTTCCTTTGGTTAATTCAAAATTAACTGATCCAGTCCCTTATCACATCTGCAAAATAATTTCACTTTTGCTCTATAGTACAGTTGACCCTTGAAGAATATAGATTTGAATTTCATGAGCCTGCTTATATGCAGATTTTTAAAATAAATACAGTAAAGTATTATAAATGTATTGTGTCTTCCTTATCATTTTCTTAACATTTTTCTTTAGCTTACTTTACTGTAAGGATACTGTACATATTATAATCAACTGTTAATCAATAGCTTATGTTATCTGTAAAGCATCTAGTCAATGGTAGACAAAGTTGTATGCAGATTTTTAATTGCATGGGGAGTGAGCACCTCCAACTCCTGCATTGTTCAAGGGTCAACTGTGTAACATGTTTTATAGGAACATCTTGGAAAAATTTCAAGGAACAAATCATGTCAGTCTTACAAAAACATTTCTATGAATATAACAGTTTATTTTAGAAAATCTATTGATAGATATCATCATATTAATTAAAGAAGAAAACTCCTATGACCATTTCAAAAGGTACAGTAAAAATACCTGATATTAGGTAATGCCAATTCAATTCAATATGAGTTCAGTTTTTTTAAGACCTTGAAAGTTGATTCACATTATATATAGAAGTAGAAGGCTCAAGAATAATTAAGTCACTTCTGAAGAAGAATAAGTATATGTGTTGGGATAAAAGAGATATCTCTTCTCCCTGTTATCATGACTATATTATAGGGCATTGTGATTAAAACACCATGTTTGATGCAAGGATAAATTGATTGATGAAATGAATAGAGTTCAGATAGCCATAAATATATGAAATTTGAAGTGTAACCCAAATAACATTATAATTTACTGGGGAACAAATGCACAATTTAATAATTGGAATTGATACATTTTATTATTGATGTGAAGATAGTAAATTGATTATCAGGAGCTGTTCTTACTGCCTTCTAGTATATCTTTCTGTACCATAACACCTAGGGAACTAAATACCAAATTTCATAAACTCTCTTGCAGCTATGGTCCTGAAATGATTCATTTTCTACTAATTAGTTGATTGATATGAAATTTAAATTTGGAACTAAATGAAGCACAGAGAAAATATTTGTGTTCAAAGCATCAAATATGATGGTGTGTCAGTGGACCATACAATGAATCAGTCATCTCATTCCCAGAATACAGCTAACGTGGTACTATCCTGGAGACAGCAGTGTAACAAAAACTTCTTGTTCTATTGCTTCCTGATTGTAACAGAGGTAGCTGTTTTCTTAGCTATGTGTGCACTGGCTTGTTAATAATCATTTCTGGAGGCTCAGTCTAGAACTTGTTCCTCCAACTCTTCCATGATTTTTGAATGTACTTAATTCACTGTATTACATTTATCTCTTTTTCTTTTTCTTTTTTTTTTTTTAATAGACTCCATGCTGGACATGGGGTTTGAACTCACAACCCTGAGATCAAGGCCTGAGCAGAGATCAAGAGTCAGATGCTTAACACACTGATCCACCCAAGCATCCCCTTTCTTATTAACATAAGATGTTGTCAAAAAAAATTCTGACTTATATAATTTTGCATGCGATAATATGCAGTTGGATCCCTACTTCATGATACATTAAGCAAATTCCATAAGGAAAAAGAACTTAAATGTGAAAGGCAAAATTATATAAGCATTAGAAGAAAGTATAGGATAGAACATTTATATTCTCAGGATGCAAGATTAAAAGGAAACAAAAGTATTAACCATAAGGAAAAGAATGATCAATTTGACTACATTAAAATTAAGAATTTTAGTCTATAAAAAAAAGTAAAACATAAGACAAAAACTAGGAGAAAATGTTGGAAGCATATAAGTAAAAAGGAAAAAGTATCTAAGTTACATGGGGAAAAAAAGCTTGTTTGAAATGTGAGTAAAAGGAATTTTACTGAAGAGAATACAGTAATTGCCAATATACACATGAAAAGATGCCTAACTCATTTAGCAATTATGAAATGTTGATTAAAATCACAGTGAGATACCATTTTACACATAGTATGTCGTCCAAACTTACGAAATCTGGGAAATATTAATTGTTGGCAGGGTATAAAGCAAGGGAAACACTTACATACTACTATTGCATAAAATATTTGTTGTAAGAAAAGGGAAGTAAGAAAAAATAAAAGACAAAAATGTATTAAGAATAACATTGTGAGAATGGAATGTATATGCAGTGGTAGTTCTGAAAACAGGTTTGTCAAAGAAGCCTTATAAATAAGGGAAAATTGCATTAATGGATAGCTTCCAAGCTGTAGTACATCAGCAAGACCTCAGGTACTGGATAAAAAATGAAACCAGTTGATATGTCTTATAAGGATAATTAGAATTCAGGAATTTGGGATGAAGGGGTTAAAAAAAAAAAAAGAAAAGTGAAACTGAGCACAGTTGTTTTTATAATATAGCATTTCACAAAACGAAGAAAGTTGAACCTAAAGAGCTAATCATGTCTTGTAGTCACATTGCCACCCTTTAGGTTTGCAAAGTAACTATTGAGCAGAAGGAGCTGGAAGCATTAGCATTCTGAAGTGTTCTGATATGAGGTCATATTAGGTGGAAGAGTTAGGTTTTGACCCATTTACATATGACTTGGAGAGAGGGGTCAAAGAGAACAGAGTTGGCTAAAGCTACTTTTATCTTCCATGCCATATTCTACATCTACAAAACCACACTAATAAATTAGCTAAGGAACATCTAGAGCACATTATAAGTTCCATACTGAAATTAATAGTCCAGATTAAAATTACACATTAAATAAATTACACAAAAGTTTCAGTTCCTTCATATGATTAAGGTGAAATAATATTTCAGCCAAAATTAAAAGTCACTATTTTATTCCTTTAAAATACAGATATTTAAAAAAAACCCTTTCATGTATCACATTTAGTCAATTGAAAACAAAATTATTTTAACTTATATATTTTTCTTTTATTTTAACTTCAGGTTTTTATTTAAGTTCTAGTTAACATATACAGCAAAATTGGTTTCAGGTGTAGAATTTAGTGATTGATCACTTCTATACAATACCCAGTGCCCATCATAATTGCCCTTTTCAATACTCATCATCCATTTAGGCCATCCCCCACCAATCTCCCTCCATCAACCCTCTTTTTTTAAAAGACTTACTTTATTAAAGAGAGAAAGCAAGTGAATGAGGGAAGGGGCAAAGGTAGAGGGAGAGAAGAATCTCAAGCAGACTCCCAACTTAGCACAGAGTCCCATGAGGAACTCAATGCTACAACCCAACCCTGAGATCATGACTGAAATCAGAAGTCCATTGTTTATCTGGCTGAGCTACCCAGGAGTCCCTCCATCAACCCTCTTAACATAGATTAGATAGATGATAGATGATAGATAGATAGATAGATAGATAGATAGATAGATAGATAGATAGATAGATTTTTAAAAATATTTTATTTTATTTATTTCACAGAAAGAGCGATCACAAGTAGACAGAGAGGCAGGCAGAGAGAGAGGAGGAATCAGGCTCCCTGATGAGCAGAGAGCCTGATGCGGGCCTTGATCCCAGGACCCTGAGATCATGACCTGAGCCAAAGGCAGAGGCTTTAACCCACTGAGCCACCCAGGCACTCTTAACTTAGATATTTTTTAAAAATACCTAAAATTTGCCCATTGCAAATGTTGTTAGGTTTTCAGAACTAGATGACAAGAAGATTTGACTGATGAGAGAAGAAAAGTATAGTCATCATCTAGTCTATTCCTTTTATTTAGAGAGTGACCACCTGAATCTTTATACAACCTCTGTAGATACAAGTAGCTTAGTTGTATTCCCTCTTTTTCTCTCTCACTGTCTCTTACTTTCAGATAAATTATTTCTTCATGCTTCCTGGCCAATATACTTTTAATTAATTGATTAATTGATTAATTTGAGAGAGAGCATACACCTGTGTTCTCATGAGTGGGAGGAGAGGTGGAGGGAGAGAGAATCTGAAACAGATTTCCCACTGAGTGCAGAGCCTGATGCAGGGCTGGATCTCAAGACTGTGAGATCATACCCTGAGCTAAAACTAACAGTTGGTCACTCAACTGACTGAACCCACCCAGGCTCCCCAGTGACCAAGACATCTGATGTCATACCCTGGTTGTTATTGGGTTCCTGCCATAAGGAATCATTGAAGATTGCCTAATCATCAGAAGAAAAGTAATTTCTTTAGACCAATAATTAATTGCCTAAACCTTTAAAGAATTACAGTTCTTTTCCCAGTGGCTGTTCTTCCAACACCCATTGCACAATTGCCTTTCTCTTCCCAAGCAGTTTCTTTTTATTCTGAAGTGCAAGTCTATGTTTAGGAACTCAGAGCATTAGTCATTCAAGTAGACATTTGTTCCTGCAAAGTGGGAGAAAGTGGACCCATCTTAAATCTCTAAAACCAAAAATTTAATATATATATATATACATATACATGTATGTATGTATATGTGCATGTATGTATATGTATGTATGTTCTGTTATATATATATATATAACAGAACCTTTTCTGAGTATACAAATTAACATTAATTACTGGATTTCAAATAAGAAAGCTGCAATCTCTTGGATTTAGAAAACAATGCTGTCTTAGGTTAAGTTTCCTAAAAACCCGAGGCAGAGACAGATTTATATGTCTTCAGGATAAACCTGAGAGTGAGGGAAGAAAAATAGGAAAAGGGAAGGATACCAACGAGAATGTGGTCTCAAGTAAAAGTCTGGTTCTGGGCAGATCCAAGGGGAACACAAGGGTACTTAGTATCACAAAAGCCACCAGACTCTTTATGGTAACATAAGACTCTTTTTGTGACTCTGGTCATATTTTCTGGCTCTCACCCTCCTCTATTCTGCTAAATGCCATTTGTATGTTGTTGTCTCTCAAGCCTGGATCTCCATCCCAGAACTGATTGAATGTTGAAACATGTTCTTATATGTTGAATATCTTTACCTGAATCTGCTATTGGCACCTCCTACTTAGTATTTAAAAAAATAAATGCTTCATCATCAGTCTCAAACCTATTTTTATGTTCAGTCCCTGTCTTGAAGAATAATGTTTATTTCCTCCTAACTGCCAAAGATAAATCTCCATATCGTCCCTTACTCCCTCTTCATTTTTTTTCCATATCCATTCAGCCACCAACTCCATGAATTTTACATAGTTCTATAGGAATTTACCTCTCTCTATTTACACTGCAACTACCAATAGTATACACTGAATTATTTCTCACCTGGTAATTTTAACTGCTATGTAACTCCTTACTTCTTCTCTTATCTAATTTTCTTCTAGTCAATTTTCGTGCATCAAGCTGAATTATACTTCTAACACAGAAACCTGCTAATATTTTCCTCAAGTCCCAAGTTTATCAATGTCTTCCCATGCCTGTATGTATAATTTTAAACTTTGTATTATGTACTGCAAGATTCCTCATCAACTAGCTTCTGATAATATCTTCAATAGCAAATTTTTTCACTTCCATTGGAAGTATGTATTCTTAAGTCTAAACATTTAATTTTCCTGAAACACCCTCCCTAAATCCTTTTGGCCTATGCTTATTTCCAGCTGACTGATTTCAATTCTTTATTCAATTTAGACATCCACTAAAAAGAATTCCTGTTCTGATTTTTGAAATCTTTTTCAACTCTTTAAAGCAAATTGTTTTTCGCTCACTGGCATACTTCTCACATTGTCTTTTATTTGCCTGTGTGATTTTCTCTCTCCACTATTAGAATGCTGGCAAGATGAACATCTGTCTAGTTTACCATTTCTTGGAACCAATTCTAGGAAGTAGATGGTAATCAATAAACATTTGTGGAACAGAAGAAATATCTATGAGGACAAAATAATACTATCAAATTTCTAAGGTTATTAGCAAAACAAAGAACTGAAAAAGAACAATTGTTTTTATCATAGACTGAAACAGAGAGCTGTGTGTCTGACTTAACTAAAATTTTTCAATTCAATTGAAATATAAGTAGAACCAATCTAAGTTTAGTGTTGATCAGGAGCCTTTGGAATTACAGGTAAAATAACATGTGCACTGATTTCCAGCTGTCTGCTCCTTCTCACAATCCCATGGAAATGACCAATAAAAAAATTTAAAAAATAGAATTCACCTTTTATGTTAAAAATTAGCTAAAATTATATAGTCTATGTTGTGGTAAATCAGTACAGGGACTGCTGCTTTATTGATACTCTTATTACCTGGGAAAAATGAATATTAGTATAAATGTCAAGACCATAAAAATTTTCACTCTTTTTGACACAGTCATTCCAAATCAAGAAGATATATAAAGCATATTATGAGAGATACATGCAAAGATTTACATATAAAGACATTCTGTTTTATAGAAAGTTCCCTTGAAGAACCTATGTCTTCATGTGTTTGAATCCTATTTGAAATTTCATCTGAAAGTGACTTATTGAGAAAGTGTCCCCCAGAGAAACCGGTAAGGAAGTGGATTCATAGGACAGGGAAGAGGAAATAAATCAAGCAAGGCAAGATTTCAGGCCACACGCAAACTTTAATCCCACAAGGTTGTTCTAGACCAGAATCTGGAGTATAAATAAAGGTTGTCCCGATTGGATGGAAAGGAATTGGACACTTGTACTCTAGCACTCTTAACTATGAAAGTATCATCTACTAGACCCATTCTCTTTTCTGCTTGCAAACAAATTTCTCCTATATTGTATGGCAGTCTCTCAAGAAATTTTGTACTAGTGGGCCATTAGAAGTAAAGGAAGAGAAATTTTGGAAAGGAGCAATGGACATACAAAAATGATAAATGATTATCTGTCGGGATCTAAGTGGAACATGAATTGATGAATGTAAACAAGTATGTTTAATCATAGTGAAATGAAAGAAATATGAGTAGCAATGAATTTGTAGTTTTATAAAACATGTGATGAATTCCTAAGTAGTTCTAAATCTTATTTCTGCTTTTAATATCTAATGATATGAAATGTTTATTTAATGTTATGACATAGGAAGAGAAAGAAGTTAAAAAGAAAGACTTTACATACAGTATGGTCTCCAAATGTCCAAACTATAGCATATATATGTGTGTATGTGTTTGTGTATTATATGATAAATGGTGTAGAACAAATACACAATCTCTAGCTCATAAAAGCTTACATTTTAAAGTACAAAATTTAAAGGAATATCCAAAATCAAAAAATCAGAATACAAGATAAATTATGGCTTTTATAATAAAATAACATATAGCCTTACCAATATGAGGAACTTGTTTGGCTCAAGTAAATAGAGTAAACAGAAAGTCATAGAGCAAACACTGAAGTGTGTAGACTTAAGAGCCAAACTGTCTTGGCTCAAATGTCTTTTTCTGTCACTTAGTACTTACATGCCCTCGAGCAAGTTCTTTCACTTTTGCAACTCCCAGCTTTCTTATCTATTAAACAGAAAAAAATAGTAGTACTTATTTCAGAATATTGTTGTGAGAATTAAATGAGCTCCACAGGAAAATTACTTTGAACTGTGGTTGGCAGATAGAAAGCACTCAATAGACAATAGAAATTATTATTAATACATAAGTAATATCTAGCATTTTACTGTATATCCAATCTTAAGAAAAAAATTCTTCCATAGACAAGTTGTCAAAAAGCAGACAAAAGTGACCTTATAAAGTTTAACTATTTTTAGGTAAAAATTAAAAAAAAATAGAATTCTTGCCTCTGGTCAGTGCTAATATGGAAAGAGTTTCCCAAAATAATGTTTTGTGGGAAGAAATGTCTTCAAAAGAAATGTCAAAGGAGAACATTATGTGGATGAGAAGCGTAGCAATTTAATGTTCTGTAGTAAAATGTCAAGTGTTTAGGAGCAGCAGTTATTAAAACAAACAAATAAACAAACAAACAAACAAACAAACAAAAAACACAACTATAGCCAGAAAGGTAGAAACTTCTTGTAGAAAAAAACAAATAATCCCACTGAAATTTGTCTAGCAAGAAATTCTCATCTAAATGGCATAGGTTCACTATTAAGTAAAGGTCTTCATTGGGTAATTAAGTGGTGACTCACTGAGAAAAAAATGTTTCAATTTTAAATTGCCATGTGTCCCCCACACCTTCGAATATTTCCTAACTGATACTTTTTAGAGATGATTTCTAAATCCCTTGTGCACTTTATCTTCCCTGTCCTAATTTGGACTATAGCACAGACTGGATCGCCAATCAAATATTCCAGTTTTCTCCTTTGATATTTTTATGTAAAATTACACAACTTTTTTTGTATCATTCTAGTTAAATAGAATATTCAATCTACTTTCAATCTTCAAGTAGATTGAAAGTGAGCCTACTACCTTTGGAACAAATAAACATAATATGTACATTGTTAGCAGTTTACATTTTAAAACCTCATGCAAAAACTTTCCTTAAGGAGTTCTGAAGGAGCTCTCTTAAAGAACTTCAACTTACAACTTAAAGAACTTCAACTTCAACTTGATCCACAGGGTGAAACAGAATCCCATTATTAGAAACACTAGCAAACAATAAATGGAAGTAAATCAATATAGTACAGTAAGGAGAACTTTGATCTGGGATTTAGGGTAACTGATAGTCTTGAGTTTGCAGTTTACAGTATGCATGATCAACACCTCCCAGTTTCATGAATAAGTATATTGATCTAGATAATCTCAAATTTTCTTCCATTCTTTTTATAACATTTAGCTAACATATTTTTCTTTTTTATTTGTTTTTGTTACAGAACTCTTAAATTCCAAGTAGTCAAAATCCTCAATATTTGTCAAGTGACATATATCAATTGATAAATCCTCAATAAATATGTGTTTAATAAATTAATAATACTCAGGAATATTAAAAAGTTAGGTATTCTGATACATTTTCTAACTGAAAGCAACACAAAATGCTAAAAAAATAATTTAAAACTTTCTGTTAAAATGACTGAAGAATTGAAAAATAATAAAGAAATACAAGCCAAACTCTCAATAAAGGCTGGAATCCAAAGGTATAAGTTGATCCTTGCAGGCATTTTTGCCCAAAGAGCATCTGCCAAACTGAAAATGTAAGCTATGATTTACAAAGCAATTTTGGTTATAAGGAGGAAAAGAAAAAGTCAAGTCTTGCCCAAGTTTTAGAGTAAAATATCAGATACTGCTCTGGTAAAATTCAGAACCCAAAGTCTATACCCTCAGTTTAATTATAAATCAGAAATAAATATGTCCTAACTGCATGTCAGAGTAACAACAATAAATATTCTTCAACATTGATTATGAAATTGGGCAAATATTTATAGAAACACATTTCATATAAATTAATATAAGATAATCTTTCACTATATTTGCAGATTTGTAAAATTACAACATCAACATGGTGAAAAACAAAACAAAATTCAAGCACAAATTTAGTTTAAAATTGTTCCTGTTTTAGCATTGCCACCAAGTGGCTAGCAAAAGCAAACACAAATATCTTCATACCCCAACAAAAGTATAACACCCCCAAACATAATCAAATTGCATTAAAAAAATCAAACATTTTGATTTTAATCAAAATCAAACATTTTGATTTTAATCAAAATCAAACATGGTATTGTGAGAAAAAAATAAGATAGAACAGAGCAGAAATAGACCCAAATATTTTTTCTTATCAGTATTTTCAGAGAAGTTTCATAAATAAGTTTGCTTGCTATGTTACGAGGAATAAATATAAAAATAATTGTAAACCTTTACCAGAATGCCAATATCAGATTCCAATAAAGTCAAACCAAACTTCTAGAGTAACAAATAATAATAACAAAAACATTATGAATAGCTTTGACAAATACATAGATAGAGCCGAAAAGAGAATTCATGAACTGGTAGATAAATTAGATGAAAGTATCACCAAAAGAGCATATAAAGATAATGATTTAGAAAATAAGAAATAGCTATTACCACATATATTAGGGTTTTTTTTTTTCCTCTGTCATAACAAATTACCACAATTTAACAGCTTATACAACACAAATCATTACTTTTCAGTTCTGTTGGTTGGAAGTTCAGTACAGGTGTTACTGGATTAAAATCAAGGTACAGGCAGGCTGCATTTATTTCTAGAAGTTGTTAAGGAGAATCTGTTTCCTGTTCATCGGGAGTTTTGGAAAAATTCGTTTCCTCCTTCTTATAGAACTGGTATCCCTCTACTCTTGCTGGCTACAATCCAAGGTTCACATATATCTGCTGGAGGCTGCCCTATCTCTTGGCTCATGGTCCCCTTCCTATATCTCAAAGCCAGCAACTATCCTTTTCAAGTTGAATTTTTTGAAATATTCTTTTATTTTGTCATCTTCCACTTTTAAGGACTCATGCATTTAAATTGAAATCACTGTGATCATCCAGGACCTTCCCATCTCAGGACCTTAGCCTTAATAACATCTGCAAAGTCTCTTTTGCCATGAAAGGTGATGTATTCACAGGTCTGGCACTTAGGAATATGGGGGTCTTTGAATGATTATTATTCTATTTCTTAAAACATACAACAAATTTAGAATTAGAAGGTCAACGTATGTTTTTTTTTAATATTTTTTTTAAGATTTTATTTATTTATTTGACAGAGAGATCACAAGTAGGCAGGCAGAGAGAGTGGAGGAAGCAGGCTCCCTGCTGAGCAGAGAGCCTAACACGGGCCTCGATCCCAGGACCCTGAGATCATAACCTGAGCTAAAGGCAGAGGCTTTAACCGACTGAGCCACCGGGGCACCCTAGGTCAACGTATGTTTAACCAGAATTGCATAGAAAGGAAAATGAATATAAAAGAGAGAATATGTAAGTAAAAAATGGCTGGTAATTTTTTCCAAAATGATAAAATTACTAATCCCCAAAGAAGTTCAGGAATCTCCAATGTTCTAGGCCTGGATGTCTTCACTAGTACATTATGTCCAATATCAAGTCTTTCAGAAAATTAAGGAGGACAGAAGAGCTCTCAATACATTTGGGGGGTTGGCTTGCATAGCTCTCATACTAAATTCTGGTGATTATTCAACAACAAATGAAATATACAAATAGATCCTCAAAGAATTTCTAGGAATCTCAAGCAGGATAAATAAATAGCAATAAATGAAAATATAGAGAAAGATATTTGCTTGGTTTGTTTAAAGGAGTCAGATGAAGAAATTCTTACTATTTTCAAATTAGTAACCTTTACACTGATAGTTGGCTTATAAACATAAATAATAAAATGATGATGTAATGACTTCTATCTTCAGTATGCTGAGAGAAAATTACTACTGATCTAGATTTATATAAACACTAATTGATTGAAGAAATTTTCATGTGCATGGTAATTTTATATATGCAGAAAGTTTATATACACAGGAAACACACACATACACACACACAACAACAGCAACAACAACAACAACGACAAGAAATAGCCTTTCCACTAAGAAACCTCCAGACTTGGATAGCTTCCCTGGCGCATTTGTCCAATATTTAAGAAATAATATTAATAATACCAATATTACATCAAGTCTCTAAGAAAATTAAAGAAGAAAGAATAGCTCAGTCTGTTTAGGGGCTTTTCATAGCTCTGATACTAAATTATGGTGATTATCCTACAACAAATGAAGTATACAAGTCAATATTACCTGTTTCCAAGGATGCAGAAAAAGTATCAGCAAATTGAGTCCAGTGATGTATACTTATGAAAATGTATCATGACCAATTGAGAATGTAGCATGAGAATGCATTAGAAATTTACCGATGATATAGCACATTATGAAAAAGGAAAATAATATACCCATTAGCAGATGCTGAAAAAGTATTTGACAACATTTAGCATACACACACTCACACACACACACACACACACACACCTGCATACCCACACAGTAAACTTTCAGCAAGCTATGAAGAGAAAGGAACTTCCTCAATCTGATAAAGAACAGCTATGAAAAAATATCCAACATTAAAATAAATAGTAAAATATTAAAAACTTCCCAGTAAGATAGAGAATATGGCAAAGATGTCCCATTAAATTACTTATATTTGACATTGTACTGGAGATTCTAGCCAGAACACAAGAAGAAGAAGAAGAAGAAGAAGAAGAAGAAGAAGAAGAAGAAGAAGAAGAAGAAGAAGAAGAAGAAGAAGAAGAAGAAATAATAAGATCTATAAATATTTTAGAAGAAGTAAAATGTCTTTATCAGGAGCTCACAAGATTATAAATTTTAAAAAATCCAAAGTAGTCTACAAGCAACTACTAAAACTAATAAGGACAATATTACAAGATAAAAAATTTAGGAGAAATCAATTATATTTATATATACTAGCAACAAATGATTAGAAATTAAAGGTATAAAAGCTGTCATTTAAAATAGCATATAATTTCTAAGAAATCAATTTAAGAAAAGATATACAAGACCTGTATACTGAACATTATATAATATTTTTGAAATAAGTTAAAGAACTAAATGAATAGAAAGCTGTTACATGTTTAAGGATTAGAAGGATCAGTATTGTTATGAGCTCAGTTTATTCTCAAATATATTTTATTCAGACTTTCATCAGCCTTTTACGAAGAAATTGACAAAACTATTTTTAAATTTACAAAAATACAAGGGATCTTTTGAGCCAATATGCTTCAAGTAGTGACTTAGTAATCCAGGAGGCGATGATATTTTGCTCGGACTTCAAAACAGGAGTGTTCTTCCATAATAATGACAAGAGAGGAGATGATTTCCCTGACTACATAGTTCACTTTGAAAATCATATTGACTGTTGCTTACAATCCCTTGGTCAGTACTGTCCTCTGGCCTCATCTGGTTTCAAAGAGTCAATAGAATTTAGCATTCTCCTTTAATACTTTTATGCCTGAAAGAAGAGGAAAACTGAAATTGATGAACATTAGAGATCTAGCATTGTGACCTAGAGAAAGCATGCACATATGTGCAGAACGACATGAACATAAATATCCATAGCAACATTATTCATAATAACCAAAAACTTAAAATTACCCAAATACTATCAATGTAGGGATGTAAAAATGAATAGAGGGACATCAGTGGGAACACTGGAGCAAGGACCTATGAAAATCTGCTCCTCCATAAAAGCAGCAACAACACTGACCAAAAAAAAATGTATAAATTAAAATTTCAGTATTCTTGACATTACCCAAAGAGTAACAACAATCCATGGAGCTATCCAAGAAAAAAAGGCTGGACCTCAGTAAAAACAATGACCCTGGTTGTATATTAACTTGTCCTCCTCTTATTCCCTTCTTAGCTCCATGGTAGCATCAAAAACTAACAACTCTACTATTTTGACGAAAAGCATCATATCTAGGGCTATGCAAACGCCCAGGAAAGGCTTGAGACGGCCTCTACCTAATCTTAATTCTCTGCATAAACAAGAGTTAAAGGATAAGGAAAAGTTGTAAACCCACTTACCTGAACATCGAAAATATACCCAAACACACAGAACACATTGGCAAAGGTTTGGAGACTTAATTGGTTTCTAGCCCTTAACAAAAGCTCTATCTAATGATTAGCTGAACACTAAGATAACAAAGAAGATAATTCAGTGGCCATACACAACAAATAATAGAATTTTCAGAATTAGTTCAGGAAAGTCACTAAAACAAAAAGCAAAAACAACCAAAGCACCAATAACAAGTAACAACAACAAATGCTGGAGATGGGAGTTGTAATTTATAGATTTGAAACATTATATTGTTTAAATGTCTACTATTTGGTGCTCCTGGGTGGTTCAGTCATTAAACATCTGCCTTCAGCTCAGGTCATAATTCTGGAGTCCCAGGATAGAGCCCCACATTGGGCTCCCTGCTCAGTTGAAAGCCTGCTTCTCCCTCTCTGACTCCCCTTATTTGTGTCCCCCCTCTGGCTGTGTTTCTCTCTGTCAAATAAATAAGCAAAATCTTTATAAATAAATAAATAAATAAATAAATAAATAATATCTAATATTTAACAAAATGAGATATACAGAAAAAAATAAGAAAATATGGCTCATTAAGAGGGGAAAAATAGAAATAGAAACTGTCTCTATGAAAGCTCATATTTTGAACTTACTAGAAAAAGCATTAAATCAGCTATTTTAAATATGCTCAAATAGGAAACCAGGTCTAAAAAACTCAAGGAAAGTTTCAGATCATCTCACCAACTAGAGAATGTCAATAAAGATATGGAAATTATGAAAAGGAACCACATAGAAATTTTGAGGTTGAAATACACCATAGCTGAAATTTAAAAATTACTAGAGTTGTTTAACAGTATATTTGAGTTAACAGAATGAAGAATTGGTGAAATTTAAGACAGATCAATTAAGAATGTCTACCCTGAGAAACATGAAATAAAAAGAACAAAAGAAAAATAAAGAGACTCTAAGAGACTTGTGGGTCACCATCAAGCATACAAACATATGCATAAAGAAAGTATCAGAAGGAGAAAACAGAGATAAAGAGACAGAAATAATATTTTCAGAAAAAAATGGCCAAATTTGTATGAAATATTGAAGAGAAAAACCCAAGAAGCTCAAAAATTCCAAGTAAGGTAAATTGAAAGAAAACCATACATAGACATCACCATATAACTGTTGGAAGACAAAGAAAGACTTTTGAAAATAGCAAAAGACAAAGGATTCATCACATATAAGGGATCCTCAATAAGATAAACAGCAATTTCTTATAAAAATACAGAAGAGGTCAGAAATCAATGAGATGTCATAGAGTAATGGGAAAAAAAGAAGACTCCCAACCATGAATTCTCCATTTAGCAAAACTGTCTTTCAAGAATGGAGAAATTAAGAAATTCCCAAACAAAATGTGTCTCTAGCAGATGTGTCCCATAATAAATATTAAAGAGAGTCTTTCTGACCTAAATGAGAGAACACTAGACATCATCTCAAATCAACATGGAGAAATAAAGAGCACTAGTAAATTTCACTACATAACAAAAGATAAAAGATAGCATAAATGCATGTATTCTCTCTATTTTCCTCTACCCGATTTAAAAGACAACTACAAAGTAGTAAATATAAACCTGTGCTGACATGTATATAATTTATAAATATGTAATTTTTATGATAATAGGGCAAAGGAGAAGGGATGGGGGATGGGGCTATATAGGACCAAGCTTTTAAATAATATTGAAATTAAGTTGGCATTAATCCAAACTAGATTGGTTTAGTTATTAAGTAAACCTCTTGGAAAATATCAGGGCAAGAATAAGAAAATAACTTAAAAACATATAGTAAAATAAATGACAAGCGAATCAATATAATAGTCAAGAAAATATCCTTTTAATATAAAATGAGTAGTGGAGAAATTGGGAAATCAAAAAGACACAGACATATATAAAACATAAGCAAAATAGCATATGTAAATCCTACCTTATTGTCAACTACACTAAACGTAAATGGCTGTAACATACCAATAAAAAGATAAAAATTCACAGAATGGATTTAAAAAAAAAGTGTGATTCAACTATGTGTTATCTATAAGAGGCACATTTTATATTCTGTGGTTCAAATAAGTCAAAATTAAAAGATACAAATAAGTCGAGAGTGAAAGGATGGTCGAAAATAGACAATGCACACAGTAGCAAGAGAGTGGCTATAGTAATATCAAACAAAATAGATCTCAAGACAAACAAAATGTTGCTAGAGACAAGGTATGATATAATGATAAAAGTGTTGTGTTGAACTCCCCAGAAGACACGAGAATTATAAATGTATATAGGCATATTTCCGGTATATTGTAGGTTCAGTTCCAGACCATTGCATGAAAGTAAATATTGCAATAAAGCAAGTCAAATGAATGTTTTTGTTTTCCAATGCCTATAAATGTTATGTGTATCCTATACTATAATCTCTTAAGTGTGCAGTGACTTTATATCTAAAAAACAATGTACACACCTTAATTTAAAAGATCACTGAAAATTTTAACAATCATGTGAGCTTTTAACAAGTTGTAGTCTTTTAGCTTGTGGAAGGTCTTGCCTCAATCTTAATGGCCACTTAGAAATCAGGATTGTGGTTGCTGAGGACGAAGTAGCAGTAGCAGTTTTTTATAATGAAACAATAATGAAGTTTATTGCATCAATTGACTCTTCCTTTCATGAACATTTTCTCTGTAGCATGTGTTTCTGTTTGATAAGGTTTTACTCACAGTAGAACCTCTTTCAAAAATTGGAGTTAATGCTCTCAAAAACAGCTCCTGCTTTATCAACTAAGTTTATGTAATATTCTAAAGCCTCTCCTGTCATTTCAGCAGTCTTTACAGCATCTTCACCAGGGGTAGATCCCTTCTTAAGAAACCATTTTCTTTACTCACCCATGAGAAGTAACTCCTTATCCATTCTAGTTTTATCATGAGATTGCATCAATTCAGTCTCATCTTTAGGCTCCATGTCTACTTCTCCTACATCTGTGCATCTGTGGTTGTTTCCTTCATAGAAGTCTTGAGACCCCTAAATTTATCCATAAGCCCTTGTTTGGAATCTTCTTCCAACAGAAGATTGTTTTATCTATGTTGAAAATCTGTTGTTTAGTATAGCTACCTTCATTAATTATCTTGGTAGATCTTCTGGATAACCTGCTGTAACCTCTACATTAATACATGCTGCTTCACTTTGCAGATAGCTTCTTTCCTTAAACCACATGATCATCCACCGCTAGCTTTAATTTTTCTTCTGCAGCTTCCTCCCCTGTCTCACCATCACAGGGATGATAGAGTTAAGACTCTGCTCTGTGTTAGGCTATGACTTAAAGGAATGTTGTAGTTGGTTTGATCTTCTATCCAGATCACTAAGACTCTCCATATTAGCAGTCAGACTGTTTTACTTTCTTTTTATTCATGTGTTCACTGGAGTAGCACTTTTAATTTCCTTCAAGAACTTTTTCTGCCATTTACCCAAACTGGCACAAGAAGCCAGGCTTTCACCCTATCTCAGCTTTTGACATTCCTCCTTTACTAAGCTTACTCGATTCTAGCTTCTGAGGTAAAGTGAGATACTTTTGACTCTTCCTTTCACTTTAACAGTTAGAGGGCATTGTAGGTTATTGATTGGCCTAATTTTGATATTGTTGTATCTCAGGGAATAAGAAGGCCTAAGGAAGGGAAGACAGATGGGGGAACATCCAGTCAGTGAAGCAATGAGAACACACACATTTATTGATTAAATTTACCATCTTTTATGGGTGTGATTCATGGCACCCCAAACCAATAATAGTAACATCAAAGATCACTAATCATCATAATAAATATAATAATAATGATTTTTTTTAAAAGTTACGAAAATGTGACACAGAGACATGAAGTGAGAAAATGCTATTGGAAAATACACTGATAGACTTGTTCAACAAAAGTTGCCAAAAACCTGCAGTTTCTAAAAAAATGTGTATCTGCTGCTTAAATACTTAAATATACTAAAATACAGTTAAACAAGATATACCTGTATGAACCTATAAACAGAGTTCCCAAATTATGAAGTAAAAAACTGAGAGAATTTATAGGAAGATAACCAATTCAACATAACAGTACAAAACTTCAATACTTCACTTTTCATAGTGGATAAAACAATTAGAAAAAAGATCAACATGGAAATAGAAGACTTGAAAAACACTATAAAACAATTAGACCTAATAGACATCAATAGAACACTCCAATCAAGAACACCAGAACATACATTCTTCTCAAGTGTGCATGGATATTCTCCAGGACTGACAGTATATTAAGCCATAGAGCACAGCTTATTAAATTTAAAAGGATTGTGATCATACCAATGTTCTACGATCTCAATGGAAGGAAATAATAAGAACAAAGAAATTTGGGGAGTTTATAAATGTATGGGAATTAGATACTGTTTCGTAAATAACCAATTAGTCAAAGAACAAGTTGCAATGGAAATTGTATTACTCTTCAAAATGAATAAAAAAGAGAAACACAGCATATAAAACTTAAGAAATATAGTTAGGTGATGCTTGGAGGAAAATTTATAACTAAAAAAAAAACCTGTATTAGGAAAAAAAAATCTTAAATCGGTGATCTAAGCTCTCACATTAAGAAACTGATTGATTGTGTGGCTCAGAAGGTTAAAGCCTCTGCCTTTGGCTCAGGTCATGATCTCAGGGTCCTGGGATCCAGGCCTACATTGGGCTCTCTGCTCAGCAGGAAGCCTGCTTCCTCCTTTCTCTCTGCCTGCCTCTCTGCCTACTTGTGATCTTTCTCTGTGTCAAATAAATAAATAAATAAAAATATTCAAAAAAAAAAAAAAGAAGAGTAAAGTCAATGCAAATCAGCACAGCAAAGGAATAATAAATATTAGAAAATAAGTTTAAAGGCTAGAAAAAAAGAGAAAATTAAACATGAAAGTTGGTTCTTTGACAAAAATTGATTTTAGCAAAAAAAAAGAAAAAGGGGATTTTAAATTTCTACTAAAGAAATAAAAAGTAGTATAAGTTTGTACCATGAGAAATGGTATGGCAAGAACATAGATATCTTGTATGAAATAGACAAATCCCTATAAAGATACAAATTACAGGATGTGACTCAAGAAGAAATAGGGAATATGAATAGACCTATAAGAAGTAAAAATATTGAAATAGTAATTAAAAAATAAATAAATGAATATTCCATGAAGGAAGCCCAGGCTCAAATGACTATTTGGGCAAATTCTTCCAAACGTTTAAAGGGCAATTATTATAAATCTTTACAAACAGTTCCAGAAAGTAGAATAGGAAGAAATTCTTCTCAATACATTGTATAAGACCAGTGTTGCCTTTATACTAAATCCATATAAAACCATTTTAAGGAAAAAAATGTACAGAAAAAATTTATTAAGGAAAATAAACACAGAAATCCTAAACAACACAACAGCAAACTGAACCTAGACATATATAAAAAGTAGTATAACTGCCACTAAGTAAGATTTATTCTAAGAGTGCAAGGTTATTTCAATAAGAAATATGTCATTGTAGCACAACATATAAATAGAATAAATGACAATAAAACATATTATCTCGGTCATCACCAGGAAAAAAAAATAGTACAAAATCCCAAATCTTTGGCACTTGGGTGGCTCAGTGGGTTAAAGCCTCTGCCTTCAGCTCAGGTCATGATCTCAGGGTCCTGGGATTGAGGCCCGGGTTGGGCTCTCTGCTCAGCAGGGAGCCTGCTTCCTCCTCTCTCTCTGCCTGCCTCTCTGCCTGCTTGTGATCTCTCTCTCTCTGTCAAATAAATATATAAAACCTTAAAAAAATCCCAAATCTTTTTATCATAAAAATACTCAACAAACTAAAAATATATATAACTTATTCAATCTTACGAAAGAAACAAAAAAATCTAGTGCTGACATATACTTAATGAAAGACTGAATACTTTCCTCCTAAGATCAAGAATAAGAGAATAATGTCCACTCTCAGTACATATATTCAACATTAAACTGGAGGTTCTAGCCAAGGCAATTATGCAAGAAAATAAATTAAAAGGCATCCAGAGAGAAAAGAAAAAGTAAACTATACCTAGTGTAGGTGACATGTTCTTATATAAAGAAAATCCTTAGAAACTACAAAAATTAGAACAGCCAGGTTCATCAATATTATAAAATTCAAAATAATTATAAAAAATCAATTATATTTCAACACATTAGCAATGAACAATCTGAAAATGAAATTAAGAAGATAATTCCAGGACGTCTATGTGGCTCAGTCAAGTAAATAAATAAAATCTTAAAAAATAATTCAAAAAATAATAATAATTCCATTTACAATAACATCAAAAAGAAAAAGTATTTAGGATTAAACTTATGATGGTTGTGAGAAGGGAGATGAGTGGGGCATGGGGTAACTGGATGATAGGCATTAAGGAGGGCAATTGATGTAATGAGCACTGGATGTTATACACAACTAATGAATCATTGAACATTACATCAAAAACAAATCATGTATTATAAGTTAACTGAATTTAAACTAAAAAATATAATAAAGTATAAGATTTGTACACTGAAAACTATAAAATACTGTTGAAAAATTTAAAGAAAGCTAAATAAGTGGAATTCCACTCTATGTTCCTGGATTTAAAAACTTAATGTTGATCTACAGATTCAACATTTCTTTTTTCTTTTCTTTTTTTTTTTTTTTTTTGAAGATTTTATTTATTTGTTTGACAGAGAGAAATACAGCTAGAGAGGGAACAGAAGCAGGGGGAGCGAGAGAGGGAGAAGCAAGCTACCCGCCGAGCAGGGAGCCTGATGCGGGGCTCAATCCCAGAGCTCCAGGATCATGACCTGAGCCGAAGACAGACGCTTAACTACTGAGCCACTCAGGCCCCCAGATTCAACATTTCATATGACATGTCAAACTAATTTTTTTTTTTTGGCAGAACTTCACAGGCTGATCCTAAAATTCAGATGGAAATGCAAGAGGCCCCCAAAACCAAAGGAATCTTTAAAAGGAACAAAGAAAATTTCAGAATTTAACAAAAAGGCATTGCATCTAGACAATGGGTATGAGAATAGGCATATAGATCAATGAACAGAATTGGAAGCTCAGAAATAAATTTTTACCTTTATGGTCAATTTATCTGGGTCTACCCACATAATTCAGTAGGGAACAATAGTATTTTCAACAAATGGTTCTGGGACCACTAGAAATCCAATTTCAGAAAAACAAATGTAAACCCCTACCTAAAACCCCTTACCAAAATTAACTCAAAATTGATTGTATTCCTAAATATAAGGGTTAAAACTGTAAAACCTCTAGAGGCAAATATAGGCATAACCTTTCATAGACTATAGTCAATGGTCTCTTAGCTATGACACTACAAAAATAAATAAATAAATAGATAGATAGATAGATGATGATGATAGATAGATAGATAGATAGAAATAAAACACATTTCATCAAAATTGTAAACTTGTATGCTTCAAAAGATCCTATAAAAATGAAAAGAAAACCCACAGAAAAAAAAAAAGAAAATAAGAAAACCCACAGAATGGAAGAATATTTTCAAATCATATTTGATAATGGACTAGTTTACAGAATATGTAGAGAAATCTTACAATTTAATAAAAAGACAACACAATTAAAAATGGGCAGTGCATTTGAATAAACATTTAGCACATGAAATGATGCTCAACATCATAAATTATTCAGTAAATACAAATCAAAACCACAATGAAATACCACTTCATATCCGTAAAACAGCTTTAATAAAAAAGAAAAAGACTCATAATAACAAGTTTTGACAAAGACTTGGAGAAATTGGAATGCATTGTTGGTTGAAATGGAAGATGATGCAGCTTATTTTTAAAAACTTTGGCATTTCCAAGTAAAACACAAAAAATTAAAGTCAGAAATAGTTTATTTTGTAATACTCTTGTCAAGTGTATGAATTTTATTTCTTTTCTAGATTGAAATCTGAAAATTAAAATCCATATCACATACTTTTTTATGCTTTCTTATGGCTTCTGGCTTAGTTTTGAATACATATTAAGTAAAGATATGCTGGTAAAAGTTTAATAACTGGCTCTTGGCATGATGGAGGATAAGATCTAATTTGTAACATTTGTCAAGTTCAGTGGTGTAAATATTCCTATGATGAATGGAATGATATATAGAAAATATCTAGTAAAAATAATTTGCATATTTTAAATATAACATTTTATCTTTAAAGAGAGAGAAAGAACAAGAGAAATCTGCATGTAGAATTAGTTTGACCTACAAAGTATTTTATCAATAATCACAGAAGTACATTTTCCATACCAAAATCAATAAATTAGCTGTCACTATTGGTGTCTACATGATGTCACCAAGTACAGCTCGATCACTATTTTTATTCTGAATTGGTTATTTTTTACCAATATATAGAAAATCTGAGGAAGAAAATGATCTAATATATGCCAAGTGTGAATGAGTCATTAACAAGTTTGGGTACTGTCACCAAATCTGTCTACTTGGGTTGCCAAGTAATACCACAGACTAGGTGGCTTAAACAACAGAAATTTATTTTCTCATGGTTCTGGTGACTAGAAGTCCAAGATCAAGGTGGGAAAATTCAGTTCCTGGTGAGAACTCTCTTCCTGACTTCTAGACAGCTATTTTCTTGCTGTGTCCTCGCATAGCCTTTCCTTTGTACTCACAGAAAGACATAGATCTCTGCTGTCTCTTCCGTTTTCTTAAAAGGATATTGATCATATTGGATCAGAGCCCCACCCTTATGAACTATTTAACCTTAATCATTCCCCCACCAAGGAAAATCCTGTGTTCAAATAATTTTTGGCTTCATTATGTGGATTTGGGAGTGAGGAGTAGAGGCACCATCCATTCCGTAACATTTACATAGTAAGTTTGCCATAAAAATCTTTCTTTTCTCAGAGATCTATGTTAATGTGTGATGTTGTGCAAAGTAGATGAAACCTGAGTGTTTGAAGCAGAGTTAGGCAATTTATAGAAAGTGTTTTTGCTCCAAGGCAAAACCTTTATTTTTAAAAGTAGTTTGAAGGGGTGCCTGGGTGGCTCAGTCAGTTAAGCAGGGTCCTGGGATCCAGCCCCACATCAGACTCTTGCTTAGTGGGGAGTCTGCTTCTCCTTCTCCCTCTGCTGCTGTCCACCACCTGTGCTCTCTCTCTTTCAATTAAAAAAAATCTTTAAAAAATAATGAAAATAATACAAAAATAAAAAATAAATAAAAATAAAAGTAGTTTAAAATACTAGATATATATTTCCTTAGAGAAATATTTTTATTTTTCTTTGGAAATCCTTGACAAGGTTTCAATTAAAAAAAAAAAAAAAAAAAGCAAAACAGGGTGCCTGGATGGCTCAGAGGGTTAAACCTCTTGGCTCAGGTCATAATCTCAGGGTCCTGGGATCTAGTCCAACGTTGGGCTCTCTGCTCAGCAGGAAGCCTGCTTCCCCCTCTTTCTCTGCTGCCTCTCTGCCTATTTGTGATCTGTCTCTCTGTCAAATAAATAAATAAAATATTTTTTTAAAAAAGCAAAACAAAACATATTCTTAGGTCTGTGGAAAATTACAAAGTATTTCATCAGGTGATATCAAGTCTAAAATTCTGAAGGAAAGAGGTTAGACTTTGAATAATTCTTTCCACTAAAATCCTCACAAAGTAAATGCTTTAAATTACTAATGAACAAGTTAACCTATTATCACCTAGAAAGTAAAAAGTCTTCAAAAATGCTAAAAGGATGTTCTCCTTAGTAATAAAATTCTGGTTTCCTAAATAAAAATGTAAGGGATATTTAATAACTTTTCCCAAACACTAAACATAAGTTCTAATACATTAACCTATTAAACAGTAACATTGAGACATTGTGGCCCAACGCCTTGGCTCTATGAATTACATTTCCTTTATAGTTAAAGGCAATGTCATACCATAAATTTTGAAAATTATATTTTGGATAAAAAAAGAAAATTATATTTTGGATTAGTGACTCAAATCTCCATATGTTAAAGTTAAAAAGAAAAAGTAAGCAGAGTGTGTAATTTCAAATTAAATTTAAAAATTAAAGAAAATTCAGCCTTAATAAGATTTCAGCATCTAACTGATGTTCTACTACTTTCCTACTACTCTACTACTCTCCAAAAAGCAAAAAGCCAACATCTCCCTCGATGGCAGAAATATCGTCAAATCAGATCAACTACCTTTAAGGGAACAGAAACCACAGATTAAATGAAAACATGATTTCATTACTCATCACAAATGGAAAAAGGCTGAAATCATTTAGTTGGTCTTAGATGGACACTGGGGTGACAAACTCTTCATTTGAACCACCTAATTTTTTATCTTTTCTTCTAAACTGTTTGATGTCACGCAGAAAACCAATCCCAGTCAAGTACAGACCAATATACTAGAACTGAAAGCTGGCTTTTATCAATTTAAGCAGATAAATTGATTCATTCAATGAGAAAAGAAAGTGAATTTGGGCCCAAGTTATCTAACTTGGATGATCCAAATAACAGGGTAATAGCTATATCTTTATTTCACACAGTGCTATATGAAAAAGCTAATGTATAGGATTTCACAGCCCAAAGTGAAGTAAGTATTGACAGTCATCTGAGTAATTTATAGTGTGGATATGCTATCTGAACAATGGAAACCAAACAAGATTACATACGTGTCTTTCGCTCACATGAAATACCCCAATTGCTATATAGTTCTATGTATCTAGGAAAGTAAAAATAAAAATCTATTTATGAATATGAAATATTACATAGAGATTTGATATTGTTACCTCCCAGCTGCAATCCTTTTTTCAGCAGCTGTGAGTCTTGATCAGTAATGGTTCACCACGACATCCTCAGCCAAATTGGAGCCATTTCCCCTTGGGGCTTGTTGCTCCTTTAGTCTCCCCTTCCTCAACTTGGCCACTAAAACAGGTTTCCTTATTTCAAAGTAGACTAACTTGCTGATATAGTTTGTGCTCCAGAACTTCCTCCTGGTATCAGACTAGCTGGTTCTTTAGCTGAAACAAAAATTTAGGTTAACTATTTTTTTAACTGTACTTTTTCTCTTTATTTCTTTAAAAGACAAGATTCCTTTTTTTAAGTGCATATTTTTACTCATCACCACTCTGTTTTTTTGTTTGCTTGCTTATTTGCTGTTTTTTTAAAATTTACTTTTTTTATTGATGTATAGTTGACACGCATTGTTATAGTAGTTTCAGGTGTACAACATAGTGATTCAACAACTCTACATTATGCTCACCACAAGTGTAGCTATGATCTGTCACCATACAATACTACTACAATACCATTAACAGTATTCCCTATGTTTTACCTTTTATCCCCATGCCTTATTTATTCTGTAATTGGAAGCCCATACCTCCTACTCCCCTTCACACATCATGCACATTCCCCCACCCTACTCCTCTCTGACAATCATCAGTTGTTCTCTGTATTATGGGTCTGCTTCTGTTTTTTATGTTTGTTTTCACTTGTTCATTAGTTCCATATAAGTGAAATAATATGGTATTTGTCTTTCTCTGACTTATTTCACTTAGCACAATGCCCTCTAGGTGCATCCATGTCAAAGCAAATGGCAAGATCTCACAATTTTTATGGTGAAGTTATACTCCATTTATATATTTATATAAATGACCTGCCAACACCTATTTTTTTTATTGTTACTAAATTTTTTTTTCCAGTGTTCCAAGATTCCTTCCCCATTCCCCACACCCAGTGCTCCATGCAATAGGTGCCCTCAGTACCCACCACCAGGCTCTCCCATCCCCCCCACTCCCCTCCCTTCAAGTCCCTCAGTTTGTTTCTGTGTCCAAAGTCTCTGTTGTTTCATTTCTCTCCCTGGATTACCCTACTTTCCATTTACTTTCCTTCTCCTACTGTCCTCTAGGTTACCCCTTATGCACTGCAAGTAAGTGAAACCATGTGATACTTGACTTTCTCTACTTGGCTTATTTCACTCAGCATAATCTCCTCCAGTCCAGTCCATATTGCTACAAAAGTTGCATATTCATCCTTTCTGATGGAGGTGTAGTATTCCATTGTATATATGTACCACATCTTTATCCATTCATCTGTTGATGGGCACCTTGGCTCTTTCCACAGTTTGGCGATTGTGGCCATTGCTGCAATGAACATTGGGGTACATATGGCCCTTCTTTTCACTACATCTGTATCTTTGGGGTAGATGCCCAGTAGTGCAATTGCAGGGTCATAGGGTAGCTCTATCTTTAATTTTTTAAGGAATCTCCACACTGTTTTCCAAAGAGGCTGCACCAGCTTACATTCCCACCAACAGTGTAAGAGGGTTCCCCTTTCTCCACAGCCTCTCCAACACTTGTTGTTTCCTGACTTGTTAATTTTGGCCATTCTGACTGGCCAATACCTATTTCTTATCCTTTTGATTCTCGTTGGTCTGTCAGGTGTACTAGATGATATCTTGTTGTGGAATTTTTTGCATTTCCCTGATGATTAGTGATGTTGAGCATCTTTTCATGCATTTGTGGGCCATCTGTGAGTCTTTTTTGGGAAAAGGGTCAAGTTTCTGTCTTCTGCTCATGTTTCAGTTGGATTATTTCACGATTTTTTTCTTTTTTTGTGTTCAGTTGTATCAGTATATATACATAGCATATATACACTAGCATATATATATACATATACTATACATATATACTAGTATATAAATTAGTATATATACTCATATATATTAGTATACTAATATAGTATAATACTAGTGTATTATACTAGTTATATAGTATGCTATATAACTATATATACTAATATATAATATATAGTTATGTTATATAATATACTAATTATAATATATTTGTATATTATAATACTAGTATAAAATATTAGTATACTACTATACTAATATATATATTAGATGTTAACCCCTTATCAGATCTGTCATTTGAAAATATCTTCTCCCATTCAGGAGTTTTCCTTTTCATTTTGTTGATAGTTTACTTTGCTATGCAAAAGATTTTTATTTTGATAAAGTCCCAATAGTTTATATTTATGTTTGCTTTTATTTACCTTGCCTGAGGAGACATATCTAGAAAAATGTTGCTAAGGCCAGTATCAAAAATTTATTCCCCATGTCTTCTTTTAAGAATTTTATGGCTTCACATCTCCCAATTAGGTTTTAATCCATTCTGTGTTTATTTTTGTGACTGCTGTAAGACAGTGGTCCAGTTTCATTCTTTTGCATATAACTGTCCAGTTTTTCCAGCACCATTTACTAAAAAAAATGGGATTTGGGTTAGCTTTTCTACTCTACTTTATCTAATTCCTCATTACTCTTTGTCTGAGGGCATTCCCTCTATTATTCATTTGGAGATGATCTTCCATCCTGGCTCTGCTTTTAGGAAATTCGACCTAAAGTAGGTGGTATTGGAAGTTGTCCTAGGAAGCAGACTTTAGGAAGGGGATTCTTCAGTCAGACTATTTACCACCTGGATAGTAAAGAAGACTCTATTACTTGTAGTAGGTGGACATTGGTGGTCTCTGGCATATTGTACCAGTTGAGCTTGCTAAAATTTTCAGTTGTGATAAACTGGGATGAGATACAGGTGGAAGGAAGCATGAGTTGCGGCTGTATCTGGGGCCTTTGAGAAGTTTCAGAAAAATAACAACTATAAGGACTTGGCATTGAATGGCTGTTGCTGAGCACCACTGATTCTTTTAAAAGAAAAAAAAAAAAAAACTACATGTAGTTCAAGTCTGTTAATTAGCAATTTAAAACAACATGTGTGAGTTAGAGGTCTTCCTTAGTAGCACTTAGACCCTTGCCTCCTGCCTCTGAAGGTCAGACAAGTCTAAAGATCAGGCACAGAACTTAATTCTAAGTACACCAAAACTTCAGACAACACAGCATTTCCACCTTGAGCAAATCTTCTATGCAAAATCAAGACACTAAGAGGAAAGAAATGAGACTCTGAGTCTTGAAATAGACATATAAAACATGCATCTTACACATTTAATGTGAGATACTAACTTGGCATAATTACAGTAAAGCACATCTGGGCTGAAATGGCAGGAAGGGGGCCTAATCTATTGGGATCTAGGAAGAAGACTCAGAACACTGTGTTTTTAGAGGCAAGTTAAATGATTACAGTGGTTCACTTTGAAGATGAAGAAAAGGAACACAAACCAATATGGTCACCAAAGACTTAAAAAGCACAGAAGCAGATTCTGCCTTAGGGTCTCCAGAAGGAACTAGTCCTCTTTACACTTTGATTTTAGCCTAGTGAAATTTATTATAGACTTCTGACTTCTATAAGTGTATGATAATATATATATATATTTTTTTTAATTCGTGGGTTTTTTTTTTTTTTAAGTCACTGAGTATATGGTAACTACTTACAGCAGCAATAGGAAACTAAAAGAGGTAAGAAATGAATTCTGGCCAAGGTATATCTTACTTTGGGTACATTGGGTCCACAACCTCACTTAGTAGTCTTTTATATTTATTTATAGACCTATGTGCCTATTTAAAAGTTTATATTTGGAAGGAACATAGAATATACCCCAGGTATGTATTAATTCTCCTTTCTCTGTCATAATACAATCAAAAGGGACTTGGCCATTGGGATATTCTTTTTTATTTTTTTTTAAGATTTTATTTATTTGACAGAGAGAAACACAGCCAGAGAGGGAACACAAGCAGGGGGAGTGAGAGAGGGAGAAGCAGGCTTCCTGATGAGCAGGGAGCCTGATGTGGGGCTCAATCTCGGGTTTCCGAGATCATGACCTGAGCCGAAGGCAGTCGCTTAACCAACTGAGCCACCCCTGCCATTGGGATATTCTAAAGATCAGATCACATTGGTTCATTTTGTTTGTGATATCATACAAATAAATTCTAATGAACAAAAAATTGTCAGGTTTTCCTGGATTCCTTTGTAAGACATAGTCTCCACTGAATGAGAGTAAACCTACATCATTTTAGGACCTATGACATCAGCAAAGATTCTTGGGTCTAGTGGTCTGGACCATCGTAGAAAAGTAAAAATTACAGTATTGAACTTTGCAACCACTAACATTAAGAAAACCTTCTAGGTTTGGTAGGATATATATTCTGTGCTTGAAATCACCACCCAAGTACATTTGTTAGATAATGTGTATGGGTGCAACTTTTGAGTGACACCCTAAACAAGAAAAAGAGCTAAGTATGGGCGCCTGGGTGGCTCAGAGGGTTAAGCCTCTGTCTTTGGCTCAGGTCATGATCTCAGGCCCACATCAGGCTCTCTGCTTGGAGGGAGCCTGCTTCCTCCTCTTTTTCTGCCGGCCTCTTTGCCTATTTGTGATTGCTCTCTCTATCAATTAAATAAATAAAATCCTTAAAAAAAAGAAAAAGAGAGAATTAGGTCTAGACTGCTGTACAAACAAGGCTGATTGGGTCATATAACTTGGTACATCCTATAGTATTAGAGGTATCTGTGTGGGAGAAGGACAGGATGCCTCTGCCACACCCCAATAGGAAAGTCATAGTGCAGAACTCAAGCTCTAGAACATGGTAATGCTGTCTTTATCACAAAACTATAGACTATTTTTAAAAAAAGTTTCTAATATGCTACTGAGCTCTGATATATATGAAACATTTTTCAACGGGTTACCAAGTGGCTATGAAGCCAGAACTATTCTGAGTGAACTAAATGCTATTATACATTACCAAGGTCCAGTAGCAATCAGCCCTAAATCCAAAATGAAAAATCCAAAATGAAACTGAACAGTTCTAGAAGACACAAATAAGCTCTACAAAGATGGGGGGTCTCACAGACCTCCATGTTCCCTTTTTAATATCTCTCTCTCAACTCAGAATATTCGCCTCCAGGAAGGGTTCCCTAAGATTAACTATTAGTGGAGGGGGGCAAAAAAACAAGTTGACAGATATGTCTGGTATATGGCTACAGACTGTAAATGAGCTGTCTGAGTGGCTTATAGCCACATTTATTGATAGTTCAGAAAGACAGTAAGAGGGAATCTTCCCAGTGAACATTGTCTGATGTGGCGTCTGGTCATCCTTTTTGTATGAAGAAAGAAGAAGCCCATGGTATGGAGATAGACCTCAATTTCCTGGATAGCTGTGTGCTTCCTCATCTCCATACATCAGCCTGTCACTAATTGACATGGAGTACAAAAAAGTACTTCTAGCTTTAAATCCGTGATAGAATTTATGTTTCGAACTGTGCTATGAAGTCCCCCCAAAGCTAATTTCTGAAATCTTATTTAGATTTTTTTTCCCCCTGCACTCTCTTGTTTCCCTCATTTTCCCTTTAAAACCCCATGAACAAAAATTTCTTTTTTGAGTCCTGCTTTCAGGGTGTCCAATCTAAGACATTATATTAAACCACATTGTTGATGGTATCTTTTAAGTGATTATAAATTTCTTCCCTTACCTACTCTAAGAAACTTACTATCAGTAATGTTGATAATAGTGGAGTAGTAACAGATTATAGCCAAACTTGGCTATTTAAATAGCCTAAGATTTAAAAATCTAAAATAAAATTTGTCTGTTCCATCTTCTGAAGTTTAAAGAAAATGTTTTAGCATCATATTTCTATTATGGCTTCCTACAGTCTTAAAGTGGTTCAAAAATTTAAATGGTAGAACCAGAGAACTGATTGATTATAATACCCCAAAATATTTTTTTATAAATGGAATATTTGTCTATATTGTAAAAAGCAGATCAGTTTGTCCAGTATCTTGTACTTCCTTTTCATGTTTCATGTTTCATAGTTGGCAAGTCAACACAAATTAGGAAATAGTTAAAAGAAAATCAAGTGGAAAAGTCATTTCTAAGAAAATTGTTGACTACACTCATATCAAGCCTCATGTACTAAAACAACTTGAATCAAGCCAGCTATCTTTTTTTGACTCCACAATGTACAAAACTGTATAAGAAGAGGGCCCTCAAATTCATACATTATCTACCAAGCAATTAAATTACGTAAGGAAATGTAAATCAAATAATATAAGTACAGCTTCTAATCAGTATTTTGTAAAACTGTAGCCTAAGAAGAAGAAAATAAAGTCTACTTAGAAAAAAATAGTTTGGGGCACCTGGGTGGCTCAGTCATTAATCATCTGCCTTTGGCTAAGGTCATAATCCTGGAGTCCCTGCCCAGCAGAGAGCCTGCTTCTCCCTCTCTCACTCCCCCTGCTTGTTTCTCTCTGTCAAATAAATAAGCTCTTAAAAAAAAAAAAATAGTTCCATTCAAAGTAAACATGCTTCACTGCATGATTTTGAGTTGGATGAATGAGTGATATCACTAGAGTGTCAAAAGACTTCAAGTAAATGGATTATAGCAGCTAATCTTATATTTATTTGTGGCTTTTGGCATATAATAGAGACCTTATTTTTTCTTATTCCAATAAATATTAATGGTCAAAATCATCAGAGATTAACCAGTTGTTTTGTTAAAGATAACTCTTGAAATAATGTCTGTCCTTAATCTTCTGCTTTTTGGCTTCCTCCAGCAGTATATTACTCAAAGTCCACTCAAAATCACTGATAACCTTATAATCACCAAATCCCATAATTCTTGAGAGTCTAGAGAGCCAACATTGTAAAGTAAAATTGAATTAAAATTTATCTTTGTGTTTACACTACACTATTAGTATCTAATCAATACTAAAACAGCCTGGACAAATAAAATTCTCCAGTTGCTAGTGAGTTTCATTCATGTAGGAATGAATGATGCATCTGAAAGATACCTATAAAGAAGTCCATCATCCTAAAGAGCTACATGTGAAAGGATATTATAACACAAGGGAATTTTATTTCTGCTTTCATTTGAAGATCAGGTGTTTGAAATCATATGAGATACCTGCTATTCAAAGTCCAAAATTCAAAAGTGACTCAATAAGGAAAGTTGACATGACAATTGGGGATCAAAAAATACTAAAATGTGAAGGTTAACACAAGAAAGCAATTCAAGTAGGTAGATTGGAAACTGGGAGAATTATCTGTGTGTGTGTGTGTGTGTGTGTGTGTGTGTGCACGTGTGTGTGTGTGTGTAGTGAAAATGAAGTAAATACATACTGCTTATATTAGTAGAAGCTTCTAGTCCATGATTTTAAGAGTTCAACTTAAATCATTGTATAACAAGGCATATAGTACACGGTGTCTAGAAGAGTTAGGGAATACAGTGGTCACTGGGATTTCCATATAAAGTGAATCTCCTCAAGAACTTGTCCATTCTCATCCAATACATTAAATTTCAAGGCATTTTCTAGAGCTTTCCCACATCATTGATTTAATAAGGAGATTTTAAAAAGTGTGCAAGTTAGCCAGTCCCCAAAAGTAGATGCAGACAACTGATTGTCTTTACTTTTTTTTTTCAAGATTATGAGACATTTGAAGTGCTTGAAGACATCTCAAGCATTAAAGTTGAATTTAAACTCACAATATTGCCCATAACCTCCACTTCTTCATATGTTTACCCAGTTTCATTTTGGGCAACAATAGTAAAGCCAGTTACCATTTCAAAAATCAGGAAATCATTCTACTTATTATTTCTTCTCTTATTTCTTCTTATTCAGGATGCACACTCATAAAATAATTAACTATTGTCATATCTGTTTTCTAGTAGATGTTTGTAGGAAGCAGAATTCCAAGATGGCCCCCAAGATCTCTACCCCTTGATGTACATGTCTTGTATCATTTCTTCTCCTTGAGCATGATCAGGACTTATGAATAACATGGGGAACAATCCATGTGATTATGTTATATTAATATGGTACAGTTAACCTTAAGGCAAGGAAATTATTCTAGGTGGGCCTCTCCTAATCAGATGAACTCTTAAAGGAACTATAATATTCCAGAAGAAAGAATTTGAAACCTGGGAGGATTCAGTGTGAAGGAGATACTTTATTGCAGTGTTTGATGATGGAAGAGGGCACATAGAAAGGAATGTGGGTAGCCTCTGGGAGCTGAGAGCATTCCTCGGCTGATAACAGGAAAATAAAAACTTCAGTCCTATAATCACAAGGAAACAAAGTCTGCCAACAATCTGAGTTAGATTGCAAGAGGATTTTATGTTTCAGATATGAATATAGCCTGCCAATACCTTGATATCAACTTTTGAAAACTGAACAGAAAACCCAGCCTTATCTACCCAAGCTTATGATCTTCAGAAACTATGATATAATAAATCTAGATCTAGGCTAATTTGTTAAACAGCAATAAAGAACTAATATAATATTTCTCCAACAAATCTCATCTGTAGCATTGATCTTCTCCCCCTCTTCCTTCCCAATTGCTTAGCCTATCTCTAGTTCCAGGGATGGTGGTCCCACTTTTCCAAACCAGCTATGTAATAACAGTCATTTTGCCAGAAAATAATTCTATAATCAAGTCAGAGGCCACTAATTTTTCTGCCAATTGTTATTGTCAAAAGGTGGGCATATGATCTGAGTTGACCTAACAATACTGGAGTTAATGGCTTCTATTCTGTGTGTGAAGAAGAATCAGACATATATGATAGGTAAATGAGGAAACTTGTCCTAGATATTGCTACCCTAAAGAGAAAGCAGACAAACTAGAGGAAAGGAATAACAGAAAAATGGCCCCAGATTCCTGATCCTAAATTGGTTGGCTATTCAAGTACGTGTGTTGCTGCACCACAGCTGCCTGTAAGTCAAGTTGGGTTATGGTCTGGTGAGGCTAAAGGAAAGACCTGGAGACAGGGATTGAGACATAGGCTCACTGGGGGAACTTATAAACAAAAGTCCAGGAGCAGTCAACAAGACAAAGCATCTGCTGTTGTAATCTACATGCAGCATGTTTTTATAGCATGGTGACTTATCCTAGAAATTCTCTGTAGCCTTTCCCCTCCTTGAACAGCCAGTGTTCTAATGAAATCAAGGCCTGACATCCGGACATTCTTTGTTAAAAAGGGATGTGCTCTGGGTTGGCCACCCTTGGAGCCCCTATGTCAAATGCTGAACAACACATTCTCCACATTCTCCTTGATGAGAGGGAGGTTGGGATCTCTACATTTTGAAGGTAAGGATTAACAGGGACATTCAGGGTGTGCTTATACAAACCAGCCTTCCAGCACATACCATGCAGTATGCAGTCCATCTTATTATCTCCTAACTTCTTGATTGTGTGAAATAATAAATGTTTTTTTAATTGGTTAAGCCAAATTGAGCCAAATTTTTTATTAGATAGAAATAGAAGAATCACATTGTATAAATACCCAGTCAGAAAGAACTATGGAATAACTACTTTATTTGAATTCCAAAAATATTTACATAGGAAAGGCATAGTAGTAATGAGGATTTAAATAAGCATAAGCCATTCAACTTTATACAAGTAGAATAATATATGATAAATGTTTGTTTTGGTGACAATACAAAAAAACAAAATGGAATTCTGCCCTTAATTTAACAAAAAGCAACAAGGAAATACTTAATTATGATGTAGATGTTATGGGATCATTGAGAAAAAGTGTACATGTCATCCTAGAATTTATAATTGACCAAAGGAGTATTTTTAAATGTATTGTAGATTTCAGTAAATAAGTTTTAAAAAATAACCTTAAGAGTAAATATCTTAGTGGAAATATAGCCCAAGAATGAGTTATTAATCTAAAGAATTAAATTGTGACCACAAAAATAAGGCAATTCTAATAAAATTGGAGAGGATTCACAATACATATTTTAATCTAGTTGAGTTCCTTGAGTTTAGATATGCTAAAAGGTGTATTTTAAAACAATACCTCCATTCATTCATTACATGTAATTGTCTGAGATCTAGAGATATTTTAATCCCTGTGTTTAAATCCAGACTAAACATTTTAGAGTCCACTAGAATGGAATTATCTGTGAGATCAAAGGCTGTTAAAGGTTTTGTTTACTGCTGTACACATGGTAGGCATTCAATAAATATTTGTTGAAAGAACTTATTTTCTGTTCAAGTTAGTAGGTTAGTAGATTGTGATTTTATCTTTGCCTTAGCTTTTTGAAATACCCAAAAAGAAACAATAAAAACAATTTGAAAAGTCATACACTTATGAGAGAAGTGATTGGAAGTATTTCTAAAAAGAAAGAAATCAATAAGAATAAGCAACAACCTAGAATATAGTAGGAGGGGCTGCAACAAGAATTGTCTCCAACTGAATTTAATGAAACATTTGGTGGGACCTAAGAATTCCACCTTGATTTTGACAAACTACAAAAAAATCTCTTAACAACATTTGTTCGCTGTTATATAAATCAGCCAAAGATGACCTCTGTGTATTGGTTTCTGGGTTGTTTACTTCTTCACAGCATGCCAATGTTTGTTAGCCCCAAAGCCTGCTGGTGACAAATGCAATTTTTTACACATCGAGTTGTTGTAAACATATCCCAAATAAGCAGAATTTTTAGTCATTTAGAGTCTGCCTGCTTTGCATAATTCATAAAACTATGCCCAATGTCTGCTAGCTATAGATAAGATGAACTCCAGAGCTATAAAGACCCCAAGTCATTGCTTTCCTTTGGAGCTCTCTGATCCAGTGCTCCTTATCATACTACTGAGTGACATTACCTAAACATGTAAGCCCCCAGTCACTCGTCTCTCCTAGAGAGTCCCCTTGGATTCCTCCTTTTCTGAAGAGTGATCTGTCACCATAGCCTCTAGACAGGGTCATGTTGTGAGAGTCTTTCCCTGCATGCAAAGCTATCAAAAAAGCACCTAAACAAAGCTTGTGTATATTAATGCCACCGTGTGGTCACATCTTTGTCCTTGATCAGTCCCCAAATCCCTTAAACCTCCTATAGTGGATATATAGGAATAATGGAAGGTACAGATAAATATTGGTTACCAGTAAACTCATCTTAATTTAGTCAGTTCTATCACTCTGTCCCAATGACACAATTGAGTCCTTGATATTTATGCCTAAAGCCCATTCTGTTATAATAAACTTTCATAAAATGTGATTATAATCCACCCCTTTTCCTTAGAACACTTTTAACTGGATTTCCTATACTTAAATGCAAAAAGTCCTGACTAATACAGAGATTGGTACTAGTATATGAGTTAGGAGGGAAAAAGGAAATGTGGAGTATTTAGAATCTATTTCCTTTCCTCCTCTAATAATCTAGAAGTCATGCTTTTGTTGTTACCCCAATTGTTATCTCTAAGTCTGGAGAATGTAAATGAAGGAGCTGACACCAAGATCCTCCCCAAGAGTCTCATTTCATGTGTCCTAGGCTCAATCAGACCTGTGCTATGGAAGAAAAGCCATCTTAATAAGATGAGAGAGTGCTTTAGATTTCATTAGACATTTTTAAAAACCTAAAACAAACCAGGAAAACAGTCCGATCAGCACAAGGTTATATACAGAGGCAGGAAAGAATTATTGGAAACACTACTTAAAATCTTCTTTCTCAAAGTATGGTCTGCTGCAACAGCAGCAGCCAGGAGCTTGATTAGATCTAGAGAATCTTAGGGTCTACTCAGGACTTCCTGAATCCAAATATTCATTTTAACAAGCTCCCTAAATGGCGCACACCTAAGTGCACTGGTTTATAGGACAATAGTGAGAAAGACTGGGGTTGATTTCTTTCATGCAAACTTTTGATTTTGGTATTGAATAATCTAAAAAATAATGTGCAAAGTATTTAGAATAACTTACTTGGCTGTAAAAAAAAAAAAAAAAAACTGAAGAAAAAGTCTTAACACAAACATTGGGATGAATCAGCAAATTGTTTTGTTTTTGTTTTTGTTTTTTTGAATGATGAGTCAGACTGTGATGACCAAAAGTTTTAAAAGTATGAGATATACTTGTCTATCAAAGAACGAGCTCTAATTAGAAAGGTATCCTATGTAAATAAATAGCTTTCAAGGACCACCTGACATGCTAGGAATTCTTCTCTGTTTCTGTCTCTAACTCTTCCTGTCTATATGTATATATAAAATCATTCCCTTTTATAATATTATATCATATATACTATTACTATTAATCACTATAAATTATTATGTAGATATTTCTCCTCTGACAAATCTAGATACATAAAGTCAAATTATACTCTTGTTTGAATGATCAATTGAGTGGTCCTATTTCTTTTCCTCATTCTCTATGTAGTCAATACTTAAGAGTTTTATGTGCATATTTTGTATGTAAAATACTTTTTATAAAGAAGTATAAAAACTGTCTTTAGGAGAAAAAGAAAGGCAAGTAATTGAAGGGGCAGGGAGGTATATTCCCAGTTAAAAGAATGAGAGGATTTAAGATAGACAGCTTTTGGCTTATCCAGAACAATGGGAATAGACAGCCCTTGTAATTTAGTGGTTCGGGATTTTGAGCTTTGACATTTCAGTGCCAATCATAACAAGGGAGTATGTACCCCAACAGCTGGGATCCTTATAATAACTTCAGGGAACAAACTTTTTCCCCCCTGTAAGAACTTAATCCCTACTCAACTACTTTCTGGGCCAAAGGTTTCTCCAAGGCTTTACAGAAAAACTCACACCTAAAAAAAGGCATTTAACTGTCTTACCCATCTACCTCTTTTCGATTCCCTATGACAACAGTGAATCTTGGAACACTGAAAAAATAAAATAAAACAAATTTTTTAAAATTCCCTGTGACCTTTATAAAGTTTGTTGTACATTCAGTTATTTTATAAGCCATAGTATGCTCAAATTAATAGCCTATCTTACAAGTAGGCTATTTTATAACTAGTTAAAGAGATAGCCAAGAATTTTAAAGTCCTTGTCACCATCTCTGTAATAACAAAAATGTTATTTTTTGGAGCTTATTATGTTTACCATATTTGTAAAAATTCACCTTGTAATTTCTAAAACTATGGTAAATAAACAAATAGAAAATAACTTCTACTGTTTTTACTCAGAAATATAAGGTAAGTATACATTAATAAAAATTAACATACAAAGTAGATTTTGCTGCCTATCATTTCACTCAAATGAAAGAATCAAGCAATTCGATATACCCAGTAATTATTATGAACTTTTTGCCTCACAGGCAATGAATGTTTGCTTATCAAATGGAAAAAAAAAATGTATTGCCATTTCAAGTCCCCTTTTAATGCTAACTTGGATATTTGCCTTAGAGTGTCTTAGTACTCATAAACATGCTTGCCTGCACAATCACCTCTCAGGGTTCTGTGGGTTGTTTTTTGTTTTGTTTTTGTAAAGAGTACCAAATATCCAAGCAGTAAAAAAAGGAATGCTCCCCCACCAAATAGTTTCAACTTTGTAACTTTTTTTGTATGCAAAGAAGACTCCAGCTTAACATAAGATACTGACTCAACCTGACTCCACCAGTCAGATAAACATATTTCAAGTTCAAATAAGGTATAGTACTATGCATAGGTTTTCCTAGATAAATGATCCAATGACAAAATAACTTATCTGTTCAAAATTGTATTTCATCTGTTTTATTTTAGAACCATTTTGTTTTGTCAGTTTAAAGAAATAAGTTTAGCTAAAATAATTGATGATGCCCTTCAAACAGTTGATTCCTTGGCCCACACTTATGGAACACAATATTAAACTACCTACTCTTTAATATACTCTCCAATATACTCTGCTGTTTTCTGACAATATATGTGAGTCCTAATTCACATTTTGAATTGTTTAGTGGGCCAGGAGAAAAGGAGGAGAGGGCTCTTACTTCATACAGCAAGTGTATCAAGTGGTGAATGAGCAAGGTAGATCTTAGCTCCCAATCTTTTTGAGGTAGAGAAATATCACTAGAATATCCTTGATAAATATAACTGGGTCTTTCTATCAATAAAACAAATGGGAACAGCTAGAAAAAAAAATCAAGCATCCGTACAAGCACAGTTTAATTTATTTTGAAAATTTTTAATAACTGCTCATTTAGCCATAGGTAACTAAAAGTGGCCAGTCATATGTAGCAGAAATTTTCAAATCAAATAATGCACGTTATAATACTGTTTATTAAAATTTATTTTATTATATTAATTTAAAATACTTTCAATATACCCTCAATAAGTTATGCAAATATAACTATAAAAGGGTAAACAAAATTCCAAAGAAATGATAATTTATCAATTAAAAATGTATAAATATATAAAGAAACTTTGTGTTGATCAAAGATAGATACAGATATAAGATACAATATTAAGTTGAACCTATAAGATATTTCCTATTAGCCTACAGAATGGGAAAATAAGGGGCTTGAAAAAGTGAACAAATGTAGACTTGGAGGGAATCCTGAATCTTCTATATCCCTCAACAAAATACAAGGTGCTTTCTAAAGTGGTTTTCCACAAAGGGATGACATTTATTCTAGAAAGAAAAATCCCTAACTTTCCATTAAACAGAATAGAACCTTGTATTACTAAATAAATGAGAACAAAATGGGAAATGCTGTTTTGGTTTTGGCTTTTATTACACTAAATTTACATGCATGCTTCTGCTTTTGGTATCATATCTAAGAATCTTTTGTCAAATGTAAAGATTTTTCATTTTACTTCTAAGGATTTTTATAATTTAAGCTATTACATTTGAGACATTTTGAGTTATGTATGTAATGAAAAATAGGGGTCCAACTTCATTCTCTTGCATGTGACTATGCAGTTGCCCAGCCCTATTTGATGAAAAGATGATGTATTCTTTATCCATTGAATGTTGGTATTAAAAATGTCATAGGGCTGTTATGACAAAGTACCATAAACTGAGTGGCAGAGATTTGTTGAAAATGAATCATGTGGAGTGATTTAGTTGCTTGTATTTTATGACTTTTCAGAAATGTTATTACACTCCTGTACATGAACAGTACATATATAGACACAGAGAAGCATATCTAAATTCTGAGAGAAAAGTATTTATTATAAGACTGATCAAACCATCCTAACAAAATGAGGATTAGAGAGAATTTTTCCCCTTACTAACATTCAGTTTAGATAAAACAGAGAGAAGTTACCATCTTTAAAATGCTTGCTTTAAAAAAAAAAATCCTCTACAACTTGCAGTCAAGATACATTTTTTTGTACAAACAAGAAGTAATCCCAGATTTCAAAACATCCTACAAAGCTATAGTAATCAAAATAGTATGATGCTGGCACAAAAGTAAACACATAGATCAATGTAATAGAATGAGAACCCAGAAATAAATCCATGATAACAAACCCACAAAATACAAATCATAACCATAATGAGATATCATCTCACATCTATCAGAATGGGTAAAATCAAAAACAAAAGAAACAAGTGTTGACAAGGACATGGAGAAAAAGTAACCCTTGTGCTCAGTGGAAATCCTAACAAGTATAAGCCACTGTGAAAAACAATATGGAGGTTCCTCAAAAAATTAAAAATAGAATTACCTTATAATCCAGTAATTCCACTACTGGGTATGTACCCAATGATAAGAAAACACTAATTTGAAAAGCTATGTGCACCCCTATGTTTCCTGCAGCGTTATTTATAATAGCCAAATTATGGAAACAGCCCAAGTGTTCATTGATAGATGAATAAAGAAGATTTGCTACATATAATTACAAATATTATTCAGCCATAAAAAATGAAATCTTGTCCTTTGCAATAACATGGATAGATCTAGAGGGTGTAATGTTAAGCAAAATAAGTCAGTCAGAGAAAGAAAAATGCCATATGATTTCACTCATATTTGGAATTTAACAAACAAAGAAAAAAGCACACAAACTATAAAACAGACCCTTAACTATAGAGAACAAACTTAGTTACCAGAGTGAACGTTGGTGGGGAAATGGGTAAAATAGAGGAAGAAAATTAAGAGTACACTTATGATAAGCACTGAGTAATGTAAAGGACTGTCAGAACACTACATTGTCCGTAACATAACATGGTATGTTAACCGTTAACATATTACACATACATAACACATAACACTTACATAACAAGTATTGTTAAATACTGGGATTAAAATTTTTTAAATAAGATAGTTTTGTGAATACTTGTTTTACTCAGAAATTAATCATTTGTTTTTCATGGTCATGGAGTTAAGGATATTAATTCTAATATGATACAATTCCAGAAGTCATAAAGGTAAATTTTAATTAAAGTTTTATATTTTTAAAATTATACATAGCATAAAAATATAAAAGCCAAGATATATGAAAATTTGTTGTAAAATATAATAAATGTGAAAGAATATTTTCTTCAATATATGAATATTTTTATAAATAAATAAGAAAATTAAATCAATAGAAAAATGGGTACAAAGCATAATAGGATATTGCATTGTGTATTTTACAATAAATTTTCTCTCTATATTCTTTCCATGCTTTGATATTGCACTGAATTTGGTCTTGACCAGGTGACCCACTTTGTCAATGAAATGTAAAGGATATATTGCCATATTTTAGATGTTCTCACATCTGAACAGAAACCTTAGATGTTGGGTGCCTGCATGGCTCAGTGGGTTAAAGCCTCTGCTTTGGGCTCAGGTCATGATCTCAGAGTCATGATCTCAGAGTCCTGGGATCGAGGCCCATATTGGACTCTCTGCTCAGCAGGGAGCCTGCTTCCTCCTCTTTCTCTGCCTGCCTCTCTGCGTACTTGTGATCTCTCTCTGTCAAATAAATAAAATCTTAAAAAAAGAAAAGAAAAGAAAAGAAAAGAAACCTTAGATGTTATTTTATGTCCTGACAGGTGCCTTTTTGTTCAGCTCCCCAACAATGAGAACTATAAACTCTAGACAGTGACTGTGCCTGAAATTGGTCAAAATGCATAGAGTCACAGAGCTGAGCCAAGCAAAGGCAGGTCAGACCCACATATTTACATTAACAGGAATAAAAAAATAAATGTATTTTGTCAGAAAACACTGAGATATAGGATTGTTTGTTATCATGGTAAAGTCTGACTTACACAACCCCAAAATAAAATTTCAAAGAAAAGTAAGTATTTGCAGCTGGTTAACACAGGAAATATGCTCAATTTCACTCATGTCTACAAAGTACAGATTAGAACAGCAATGAGACATATACATTTCTTTAGTTTATCAAATTAGCTAAGGTGGATAAACAGTGTTGACAATGCCCTGGGAGAATGAGGCATTCTCAAACATTCTTAATGATAGTTTAAATTTGTACAACATCTTAGTCCTTTGAAAATTTTAAGACACATACCCTACTTAAGAGCTAACAATTCCATTTGGGGGAATTATTTTTTTCTATGAATTCAATCATGTGTGAAAAGATGTGTGTGAAGTGGTATATTTCTTAAAGTCGTTAAAAAATGGGGGGGCAAGCAAAATATTAATAAAGGAAGGAAGGAAGAATGGAACAAAGAAAGAAAATTAAAAAAATAGGTGATACTTAAACCCTGTATTAGAAATATCACTTGCAAATATATTAATGGACAGCTATACTGCAGAATAAGAGGTGGCCTGAAAAAAAGGCACCTGTCAGGACATAAAATAACATCTAAGGTTTCTTTTTTTTTTTTTTTAGGATTTTATTTATTTGACAGAGAGAGATCACAAGTAGGCAGAGAGGCAGGCAGAGAGAGAGGAGGAAGCAGGCTCCTTGCTGAGCAGAGAGCCTGATGCGAGCCTCGATTCCAGGATCCTGAGATCATGACCTAATCGAAAGAATATAAAAGGATATGCTGTTATTTTTAAAAATCAAGTTGCACAACAGTGTTTCAATATAATTTATTTTATTTTTGAAACATTCAGATATATGAATAGAATTTGTGTGTACATACCTAAGAAAGTGTAAATATTATTATATCTGGGAAACTATCTTGCGAAGCTACTAGTTCCACAGTGAAGCAATTTCCATGTTCACTATTCGCTATTTTATATGAATATTTATACCATATTATGTATTATTTTCATGATTAGAAAACCTGGTTTAAAAGTAAAATTAAATTAAATGAAAATGTGTTTTAAAAAAGTTTGCACTGGGTTGATCAGTTTGGATCTCACATCAGCATGCTCTCTATCCTGGACCCATGAGACTCTGCCGCCACCTGTGGCAGAAAACATAAATTGAAGATGAAGGCATAAATGTGAAAAATAACAGAGGCAAGATTCTGAGACTGAAAATATGTAGTTGCTATTTGGACAAATCACCTGTAAAAATGTGATCACCTAACTTTGTGCTGAATACAAAATAAATATGTAGATTTATTGATGGATTCATATAGCATTAGGGAAACAAGTGAAAAATAGTATCTCCAAGATCCTGTTTCTCTAAGGTTTGAACACAGTGTGCCCTCATACAAAAATAAATAAATAGATAGATAGATGATAATAGATAGATAGATAGATAGATAGATAGATAGATAGAGACTCACAGCCTCTTTAATAGGTCTCACATTTCTTTTTTCCTAGTCTACATTATTCTCTTGTGTTATTGATTTAAAATAAAACAAATTCTCAGGGCTTTCTGCTCTTTTTACATTATGATTTCATATGCAAATGAATTTCAGTGTTTTAACTGAACTAGACAAAGTCAGTTAAGAAAAGACATTCAAACAGGTGTTTGCCTACAGGCATATGGCATTTCTTGCCTTATCCTTTTTATCCCTCATGGCTAGGTTCCCTAGGCCCTGCTGAGTCAGGTTAGGTTAGCTTAGGAAAATTTCAATTCTATGTACCCATCACTGACAGAAGCATCGAGTAATGAATAAAGGGAACCACAGGGAGTAGTTTCAGGCTTCAGTTTCTGTCATGGGGAAAAATTAATCACAAATTATTAGATACAGGAACATCATTTTTAAAACTATGATTTAAAAGGGCATGATCAGTTAATTAAAGCCAGAAGAGAAATGCTTAAATAAATATAAAGTGAAAATCTTGCTAAAAACTATTTAAACATTTAAAATGATTATTTTTTTTCTTTCTGTGGCTTGAAACATTCCCAAGAAGTAATGACACAGAAAAACCAAAATCTGACTAAAGGTGATCATAAAAAAATTGAAACAAAAAATGTCCCAAGTACCACAAAAACAAAAGTGAACTAGTCAAATAGAATGACAACTATACAAACCTCATGTTTATTATATCATATTATGAACTTACAAAAGGAAATATGGCATTGTGGGCACTTACCTTTTGTCCCATTCTAATTGATAGCAATGATATTTACACACAGATACCCTCCCAAACAGAGAAGAGAATGGAACCCAATTTGAATCGAACTTCTGCTAGATTTAGGAATGTGTTATTGGTATTTTTTTGTGTGTTTATTTTTTTTTCTTTTTGAAGTTTTTATTCAAATTCCAGTATAATATACAGTGTAATATTAGTTGCAGATGTTCAATTTAGTGATTCAACACTTACATACAATATCCCGTGCTCAACACAAGTGTGTTCCTTAATCCTCATCACCTATTTAACTCCTTCCCCTACCCACCTCCCTCTGATAACCATCAATTTATTCTCTGTGGTTAAGAGTCTGTTTCTTGCTTTGCCTCTCTCTCTCTCACTCTCTCTTGCTTTTTTCTTTTGCTCATTCATGTTGTTTCTTAAATTCCACATATGAGTGAAATAATACGGTATTTTTCATTCTCTGATTGACTTACTTTACTTAGCATAATACTCTAGTTCCATCCATGTCATTGTAAATGGCAAGTTTTCTTTTTTGTGGCTGAATAATATTCCATCACACACACACACACACACACACACACACATAATTCTGCTATAATATAGAAGTGCATGTATCATTTCAAATTAGTATTTTTGTATTCTTTTAATGAATACCTAGTAGTGCAATTGCTGGATTGTAGGGTAGTTCTATTTTTAACTTTTTGAGAAAACTCCATACGGTTTTCCATAGTGACTGCAACAGCTTGCATTCCCACAAAAATGCAAAAGGGTTCCCTTTTCTCCACATCCTTGCCACCACCTGTTGTTTCTTATGTTGTTGATTTTAGCCATTCTGGCAGGTGTGAGATGATAGCTCATTGGGGTTTTTATTTGCACTTCCCTGATGGTCAGTGATGTTGAACATTTTTTCATTTGTCCTTGACTGTCTGGATGGATGCCTTCTTTGGAAAAAAAAATGTCTATTCATGTCTTATGTCCATTTTTAATTGGATTATTCATTTTGGGGGTGTTGAGTTTTATAAGTTCTTTATGTATTTTCATACTAACCCTTTATCAGGTATTTCTTTTTTTTTTTTTTAAGATTTTATTTATTCATTTGACAGAGAAAAACACAGCTAGAGAGGGAACACAAGCAGGGGGAGTGAGAGAGGCAGAAACAGGCCTCCTGCCCAGCAGTGAGCCCGATGTGGGGCTTGATACCCATACAAGGACTCCGGGATCATGACCTGAGTCAAAGGCAGATGCTTAACGACTGAGCCACCCAGGCACCTCCTTTATCAGATATTTCATCTGCAAATATATTCTCATGATCTGTAGTGTGCATTCAGTTTTATTAATTGTTTCCTTTGTTATGCAGAAGCTTTTTATTTTGATGAAGTCCCAATACTTTATTTTTGTTATTATTCCCTTGCCTCAGGAAACATCTTAGGAAGAAGTTTCTATGACCAGTGTTGAAGAGATTATTGCCTGTGTTCTCCTCTAGGATTTTTATGTTGATCTTTGTCCTCCAGGGTTTCAACTTGAGTGTTTTGGTGAGGTAATATAATTTGACAATGGCTATTCTAACTATATGAATAAATTACCTTGCAGCATTCATAAGAAAACAGGTAATGCTTCAGATTGAAAGTTGTAGAAGTTGTATTAGTTATCTATTGATGTATAACAAATTATCCTTAAACATAGTAGCTGAAAGGAACACACATTTATCATCTCAGTTTCTGTGGATTGGAAATCTGGACACTGCTCATTTTGGTCTTCTACTTCATGGTTTAGTCAAAGGCTGCAATCAAAATGTTGGCCAAGGCTGGGAAGCCTCTCAACACACTCTGCTATGATAAATCCACTTCCAATATCATTTAAATGGTTGTTGATAAGATTTACTTCTTAAAGGGATATTGAGAATAGAGAATCTGAGTTTTTTTGCTGGCTGTTGGCAAAAGGCTTCCCTCAGTGCATTATCACATAGGCATATCCAACAGTGTCTTTCTTCCTCAGTACTTTTCTGGCTGCCTTTGACAAATTTGTTGAATATATAATCTAATGGCAATACTTATTTCCTTAGGAAAATCATGTCATTAGCAATAAAAGATTTTTCTTTTCTGGTGAGATATATATAACTTTGTTAGTCTCATTTTCCTGAATATTCTCTAAAATTTATTTCTAATCCTTCTATTGTCACTAGTTGTAGTGAGCTATCTTTCATCAATAAAATAAAATTGACAATAGCAAATGATATTGTGGAGTTTACTGCAGTACCAAAATTTTGAATAGTTATAGCCCTTTAGAATTTTGCAGAAATGATAACTAGACAAAAAATTAAATTAGATTAAATTTAGTTTATCAAACTGTATGGGGTTTTATTAATTTTGTGTTGCTTAATCATAGTAAGAAGGCCTAAGTTCATGCCAAGACTGAGGAAAGGAAGAAGAAATTAGAAAATATTTTATAAATAAACCCAATCTCCACTTTCAAATCCTATAATTCACCCATTCTCTTCCCTCTACTCACTTTATTCACAAATCATAATGATATCTAGAGTTATTAACTAGGGAGTCTGACTGAAAGTTATTCATTATCTTCTTGACATTCTTCGGTCCACGACAATAATGATCAAACAGCTAGTTACATCTCTTCTGGACTTTGCTGATTCCTAGAAGATTTTAACTTCTCATGAATTTCCTGAGAACTAAGACTAGCAAATAGGAAGAAGGAGCTGAGAGCTCTATTCCATTAGGATAATAGCACCCAAATAACTGCAATGGATGCCAGCAAAGAAGAACCACTTCATGAAACTAAATTTAGTATTATGATACCACCACCCATGAGGAGAAGGTGAAAAAAGTCTTTGATTTCTTGGGTTACAGCTTGTCTAACAAGGCCTAACTAAGTAGATTATAGGGGAAGAGAAATTCCCATGGATAGACTTTTTTTTTTTTTTTTCAAAACCAACTGCAGATGGAAGGGCAATTAAAAACTATGTTATTCAATGGAAAAAGTCAAACACAAACAGGTAAAATATAAAATTGAAACTAAATCATAAAAATAAATCCAGGGTGTCTGGGTTGCTCAGTTGGTTGATTGTCCAACTCTTGGTTTCAATTCAGGTCATGATCTCAGGGTTGTGAGATCAAGCCCCACATAGGACTTCATGCTCAACAGGAGTCTGCTTGACAATTCTCTCTCTCTGTTCCTCCCCCACACTCACACTTGTGCGAGTTTCTCTTTCTCTCAAATAAGTAAATAAGCCTTTAAAAATAAATAAATCCAAAAATTGTATATATATAGGACCTACATATTTTATATGTATGTATAATTCTTTTTCTGTGAAAAAACAAATTTTTTTCAAACTGGATTTTTAAAACTCATATGCTCCTATCTTCAAAACAAAATAATAAGTCAGGTTTGGTGTGCCTGGGTGACACAGTTGGTTAAACGACTGCCTTTGGCTCAGGTCATGATCCTGGAGTCCTGGGATCAAGCCCTGCATCAAGCCCTGTTCGGCGGGAAGCCTGCTTCTGTCTCTCTCAGTCCTCCTGCTTGTGTTCCCTCTCTAGCTGTATTTCTCTGTCAAATAAATAAATAAAATCTTTTTTAAAAAGATAAGTCGGGCTTAAAATAATATATAACAGTGTTGAGAAAAAAAATATCATTAGTCAGCCACTTGACAACTAATGCCAGCATGGCACTATTTTTATCAGATTATGCGTTTATGATATAAAGCAAAATGGATATTACATAATTGTTATTCCTAATGAAAAATGTTAAGCTGTTTTTTTTTAAATTTTATTTATTTATTTGACAGAGAGAGAGATCACAGGTGGCAGAGAGGCAGACAGAGAGAGAAGGGGAAGCAGAGAGCTAAGCAGAGAGCCTGATGTGGGCCTCCATCCCAGGACTCTGAGATCATGACCCGAGCCGAAGGCAGAGGCTTAACCCACTGAGCCACCCAGGCACCCTAATGGTAGCTGTTCTAATGACAAATTATTCCTGATGACAAATAGAAATAACATGTTGGGAGACAGTTCTCTAAGGGTTTCCCACAGTTTTACACAGCTTGTTGACTATCTTTCCAACAGTGTTGTATAGGGTAGAGTCTTGGAAAATAGAGACAGATAGCCTCTTCCTTCAGAACAGAAACAGGGACTTTTTTGTTTTTTTTGTTTGGTTTTGTTTTATTTTACTGCCCAGTATAATAAAAATAATATCACCCTCTGGGGAGAAGTTTAGATTTATTTGGTTGCAGCCCATTATAAAGACTCAGGTTTCCTAAATTTGACATTTCTCTCTTATAATGTGATCTACTGTTTATGCAAGCATCATACAGGGCCCCTGTAGTATGATCCTATAGGAATTTAGGCTCAGGGAACTGCTGCAAGAATATGAAAATATTATGGCTACTGCTATTGCTTCATAGCAAATAAACTAATAATAAATTATCTAATGGTTCTAAACCAGGTGTCCCATGTTTTATACAAGTATACAAAAAATCATAATAAATTAATTTGTAAGCTTTTGTGTAGGGTAAATTTCAGATTCTTTACAATTCCTTGCACAATTAACTAAGAATACATAGCAGTGATAGACATGCATGAACTTAACAATACAGTTTTGAAATATATGCTGAAAACAGTGACAGTGACAAAAGAAATAGATAATCCCATAAGCATAATGAGAGATTTAAATGTACACATCTCAGAAACTGATAGATCAAGCACCTTAATACCTGCTTATAATTAACCCACAAAATTTAAAGAAAGCTCAAGTTACTGATATATGTGTTTGTAGATCAGTGGACCCAACAATGTTAAAGTTTATGTGGATATGTACAAATATTTGATGCATACTAGATTGCAAAGGAAACTGTAACAAATATTAAAGAATTGAAATCATACAGACTGAACTGAATATACATTGCATTAACTTTTCTATACTTAAAACATAGTAAAAATGGAATAAAGAAAAAATATGTAAATTACAGAATGTTTAGAATGAAGTAATAAGAAAATTCTGCATCAGAGAAATTGTTATATTGATATTTAGAGGTACATTTCTAGTCCATCTTTTTAAAAAGAAAGATATCACGTTGATTGTTTTATGAGTGTTGAACCACCCTTGCATCCCTGGGATAAAACCCACCTGGTCATGGTGGATAATCTTTTTAATGTATTGTTGGATCCTGTTAGCAAGGATCTTGTTGAGAATCTTGGCATCCGTATTCATCAGCGATATTGGTCTGAAGTTCTCCTTTTCGATGGGGTCTTTGTCTGGTTTGGGGATTAGAGTGATTCTGGCTTCATAGGAAGAGTCTGGAAGTTTTCCTTCCATTTCTATTTTTTGAAAGAGCTTCAGGAGAATAGGTGTTATTTATTCTTTGAATGTTTGGTAGAATTCCCCAGGGAATCCGTCTGAGCCTGGACTCTTGTTTTTGGGGAGGTTTTTGATCACTGCTTCCATCTCATTACTAGATATAGGTCTATTCAAATTGTCAATGTCTTCCTGTTTCAGTCTTGGAAGTTTATAGGTTTCTAGGAATGTATCCATCTCTTCTAGGTTGTTAAACATATTGGCATATAATTGTTGATAGTAATTTTTGATGCTTGTTTTTATTTCCTTGGTGTTAGTCGTGATCTCTCCCCTTTCATTCATGATTTTATTAATTTAGGTCTTCTCCCTTTTCTTTTGGATTAGTTTGGCCAATGGTTTATCGATCTTATTGACTCTATATCCAACTTTTGTAGCAATATGGACTCGACTGGGAGAGATTATGGTGAATGAAATAAGCCAAGTAGAGAAAGTCAAGTATCACATGGTTTCACTTACTTGCGGTGCATAAGGGGTAACCTAGAGGACAGTAGGAAAAGGAAAGTAAATGGGAAGTAGGGTAATCCAGGGAGAGAAATGAAACAACAGAGACTTTGGACACAGAAACAAACTGAGGGACTTGAAGGGAGGGGGGTGGGGAGATGGGAGAACCTGGTGGTGGGTACTGAGGGCACCTATTGCATGGAGCACTGGGTGTGGGGAATGGGGAATGAATCTTGGAACACTGGAAAAAAAAATAAGTAACAATAAAAAATAAATAAATAAAAAGAAAGATAAAAGATGAATGAGTTAATCAGTGCTCATGAAGCTAGGTTAACATCAAAAAGTGAACAAATGGGGGCGCCTGTGTGGCTCAGAGGGTTAAGCCTCTGCCTTCAGCTCAGATCATGATCTCAGGGTCCTGGGATCAAGCCCCACATCAGGCTCTCCATTCAGGGGGCAGCCTGTTTCCCCCTCTTTCTCTGCCTGCTTCTCTGCCTATTTGTGATCTCTCTCTCTGCCAAATAAATAATAAATTAAAAAATAAAATTTAAAAAAGTAAACAAATGAAACATAAAAAGAAGAAAATACATCAAACAGCAAATATTAGTTAAATAAACAACAACCAGGAGAGTGAGAAAGAAACAAAACTACCAAAGGATTACTTGAAAAGTCTGATAAACTTCCCAACCAAACTCAGTAAAAAAGAAGGAAAGTAATACATCAGTATATTAAAAAGGTGACTAAATAATGAACATTTTTGTATCAATAAATCTTAAACTGTAGACAAAATAAATAATTTTCTTTTCTCTTCTTTGTTTTTTTTTTTAAATAAATAATTTTCTAGAAGAGCTGTTCTCTAACATTTTGGTATCAGGAACTCTATACCCTAAAATTATTGAGGACCTCAAAGAGCTTTTAGTTACGTAGACTATACCTATTAACATTCATAGCTTAAAAACGAAAATAAACAATGTTATATTTTATAACATAAAAATGAATGCATCCATTATGTGTTAATATAAATAGTATATTTTGTGAAAAAGTAACTATACTTTTATAAAACAAACAGAAAATAGAAAAATAGTGTTCACATTTCTTTATAACTTGGCTTAATAGCCATTAAATCTGCTAAAATATGAGTGAAAAAGATAAATGGTATCTTAGCCTAGTGTAATTATGAAAATATTTTTTACTTCATAGACCCCCTGAAAATTTATCCAGGAACCACAGGGGTTCTCATTAATGTACTTTGATACAAACTGTTCTATAAAAAAATACATAAACAAATTTGAATCAAGAAGAAATAGAAAACACGACAATCTATCAACTTTAAAGCAAAATATCAGCAATCAAAAGTTTCTGCCAATAACATCCCTACAGGGGGACAGGGACAGGGAAAATACTAGATCTAGTTAAGTTTTCCCATTTTTCAAGAATAAGTAACCCCAAATTTTCAGAAAATGAAAAATAAAGGAAATAATCACACTATGTATGTATGTCCATGTAAATAATAAAATATGAAAGCAAGCTCATTGCAAGGAAAGAAAAATTTAGCTTTCTCATTACCAAAATTGATGAACAAATTCATTGGGATTTCTGAATATGAGATCAGCATACAAAAATGAATAGCGTTTATAGTCAGTGAATCAATTTTCCTATTTAGGTATTAGAACAGGAAAAAAGAATACCATTTGCAAAAGCAATACAAAGTATATGGTATTTGGGTATAACTCCAAAGGGTGTTCTTTATAAAGACTTTTAAAACACATTATTGAAGAATTCCAAATACAATATGAAAAAATAAAAGTAGCATGCTCCTTTATGAAAAGAATCAATAATATTTTTAAAAAATAAATAAATTCTCATGGTGCCTGGGTGTCTTCAGTCATTAAGCATCTGCTTCTGGCTCAAGTCATGATTCCAGAGTCCTGCAATTGAGCCCCACATTGGGGTCCCTGCTCAACTGGAAACCTGTTTCTCCTCTCCCACTTCCCCTGCTTGTGTTCCCTCTCTCCCTGTCTCTTTCTGTCAAATAAATAAATAAATAAATAAATAAATAATATGTTTAAAACAAATAAATAATAATAATAAATAAAAAATAAATTCCCACCAAATTATTTTATGAATCATGTAATTCACATTAGTATTTCAGACTTTCAATTAAAAAAATTTATTGTAAAACTTTTCCTAATACCCTGCTGCCATTGTCAAAATCTAGGAGCTTTAGAGTAAATGCAGATTTTCAGGTTCTCTTCCTGACCTGCTGAATTAGCCCAATCACATGTGGTTTATACACACATTAAAGTCTGAGAAGCACTGATCTCTCAAAAATCTAGAATGACCATAACACTCAAACAAAAACAAAAAATAGGCATATTTGTCCTACCAGATATCAAGATTTAATATTCCTAGGATAGCATTTAAGGCAAAGTGGCATCAATATATGGTTAGATGATCCATAAAACAAAATATATAATAAGAATAGATCCTATCTTATATATCATGTATCATTATACAAGATGGATGAAACATTGCATATCAGTGGTGATAGGGTCATCTATTCCTTAAATATCTTTGGGACAATTTGTTTTTATTATTCATATAAAATATATGTAATATTTAAACATATAACATATATTTATAAATAATGTTTTATATATTTATAAATATATAAAACATATATATATGTATAAAACATGGGCACATGCCTTACATGTGAAAAGCAAGATTTTACAGATGTTAAAAGCCATTCCAGGTGAATATCTTTATGACTTTGGTAAAAGGAAGGGTTTACTATATGTCTTAGTCAGCTTGGACTGTCACAATAAAATTTCATTGACTGGGTGGTTTGAACAACAGAATTCTCCTTTTTTTTACAGTTATGGAGACTAGAAATCCAAAATCAAAGTTTTGCCCATGTTTTTTTCTGTTCAGAGCTCTTTTCCTGGCTTGCAGATAGCCACTTTGTCCTCACATGGGCTTTCCTCTGAGCATATGGAAGAGGGAGGGATATCAGAATATATAATGAGAGTTGAGAGAGACAGAGTCAAATGAAGAGAACTTCTTTCCTTATAAGGCCACCAATCCTATCAGATTAGGGTCCTACCTGTTATCCATTGAATGTTTGGGTACCCCCCCACAGTTCCTATGTTGAAGCCTCAACTTCCATGATAACTATATATTGAGATAGTACCCTTAAGGAAGTAATTAAGGTTAAATGAGGTCGTAAGAGTAGGACTCTGATCTGATAGATAAGTGTCTTTATAAAAAGAGACACTGGGGTGCTTGGGGGGCTCAGTGGGTTAAGTCTCTGCCTTCGACTCAGGTCATGATCTCAGGGTCCTAGGATCGAGCCTCACATCGGGCTTTCTGCTCGCGGGAAGCCTGCTTCCCTCTCTCTCTCTGCCTGCCTCTCTGCCTACCTGTGCTCTCTGTCTTTGTCAAATAAATGAATAAAAATCTTAAAAAAAAAAAAAAAAAAGAGAGAAAGAGACACTGAAGAGCTCAATCTCTCTTTGTATACACAAAAGAAGCCATGTGAGCACACACTGAGTTGGAAGCCACTTACAAGCCAAAAAAAGAGGCCTCAGAATGAAACCTACCTTGACAGGACCCTGATTTTGAACTTTCCAGCCTCTAGAACTCTAAGAAATTTTTATTATTTAAGCCATCCAGTCTGTGGCATTTTGCTATGACAGCCTGAACAGACTGATAACACCACCCTTGTGAGCTCATTTAACCTTAATTACCTCCTAAAGGTCTTATCTTCAGATTTGGCCTTCAACATATAAATTTTGTGGGGACACAATTTATTCCCTCACACTATACAAGATACAAAAAACACAAAGCAAAAATTAGATTAATCAGATTGTATTACATAAAATCATCGGGTGGTAAAGATACTATGAACAAAGGTCTAGCCATAGACTTAAAGAAGGTATTTTAAATATTTATAATAAGTAAAAAGTACTGAGAAAATGTAAGTAACTGCTACAAACCAACAATAAAAGACAAATAGCTGAAAAGGAAATATGTGCAAAGGATATAAACAGGAATTACTAAGCACAATGGCCAATAAACATATGAAAAGACTCTCAGCCATTTTGCATTTCTGTAGGGAAATGCAAATTTTGAAAAATTAGATTCCTTTCATACCCAGGTGATTAGCAAAATTAAAATGAATCTGGCAATATCAAGTATTTATAGGATGTTGGGGAAGGAAAACTCCCTTACATCTTTTGTTGAAGAGCTTATTGGTAAAACCATTTAGAAAGGAAGTTTCAGTCTTCCTAGGATAGTATAACACATGCATATTTTTTGATACAGCTATTACACTTTCATTATATATCCTAATGAAATTCTTTCACCTATAGAGCAGATATGCACAGGAATGAGCCCTAAAGTATTGTTTGCAGGAATGAAAAATTAGAATTAATCAAAATGTCTTCATCAGTAGAAATAGATGTATAAATTGTGAGGGGTTTTTATGCAAATGGGATACCACAGAGGATTTAATAGGAAGGAATGGACTATATATAAATCAATAAAGATAGACTTTTAAGCCGAATGTTGAATGAAAAAAAAAAAAAAAAAGCAAGTTAAACAGAATGTTACCCTCAATAAGATGAATTTTATGTCACTTCCATGAAGGTGGAAGGTCTAAGGATCATGAGAACTTAAATAACTAACCCTGTCCCTGTTGTCAAGAACAACTTGAAGTTTTATGTTTTTGTCTTTGTTATTGTTTGAGGAGAAGAGCTTTCTGGGCCAGTACAGCAGGAGTGGTGAAGACAAAGGTAATATCTATACTGATCTCGGACTCTTTTTTCCTTGACTGTCTGGGATTTAACCACAGCATAAAAACATAATAAGAGTGTCTAGATAGTCCAGATGCTGACTTCAGGACTAATGCAGTTCAGAAATAAAGGTCAGTGGGGTTTGCTGACCTCTATCCCTCCTGATTAATGCTCATAATCACACTCAAGGCATGCTCTGATAAGTATTACCTTTTATAAATCCCATTCCTAGCTAGGTCTGTAATGGTCTGATCCTTCCAAATGGACCATCTTATAATTATGTTATACCCTTATGATTTAACGAAGTATTCCTTGATTATAAGGTATTTTCAGAGAAGTATTAATTCTTCAAGTCCTGGAAAAGCCTTGTATATTAAAATGCAAGCTAGGATTGCTTGGTTTGTGGTTTGGCCAGGTGGGTGGGCAAGAGAGAAAAATCCCAGGAGGGTCAGGTAAACAGCCCAGGTTTATTCTCAGCAGCTGCAGCAACTAAGGAAGTGACTATACAACAGCTTCCCACACCAGCTGTTCAGGCTCACTGCCAGCTCCAGGAACTAGAACAACTAATAAGCAATGGGAATCTCCAGGCTTCTTGAAGGGGCTACATTTTAAAGGGTCTGCCCCACCCCCTTCAACCAACACTTCTGTGAAGAAAGAGAAGGTCTGAAGGAAGCCAGTGAGACTTCCTTATCTAGATGGATTGCAAATTACTCTTCTAACACTTAAAGTTTTATCATAGTTACCTGTAAAATAAAGCACGTCTGAAATGTCCCAATTTAAGTCCAACATTCTGCATACCACCTGGTAGCATAACTCATTTTTAGCCTGCCACTATGCTCCTGAATCTGTTTATCAACGTTGATTCCTCTTACAGCACTGATAAGAGCACATTATGCAGATGTCTTGAATTAGTTTAAGTTCTAATTGACAGAACACTTGAACTTGACTGAGAAGATAAACACTAAATAAACTGTATTTATACCTTTGTTTATCTGCTGTTGCCATCTCTGTAAATGTTTAGAAGAGAAAAATCTCAACCATTGAGTAGCTTTTTATGTAAATCATGAGGCTAGTTATTCATTTAATTCCAAATATTAATATGAAAAGTTTTACACCAAAAAAAGCAAACCTTCATAGTTAACCAACTTTGCTTATTGTGCTCTACACTTGAAAGTAATATGTAAAATTTTTAACGCTATATTAAATATTTTAAAAATTTAAGAGACAACAGACTCTTGAAATTTATATTTTACTTGTATAATAGCGAATGTTTATTTTGCTTAGTCGTTGTCATAGACATTGCTTAATCTATCAAATCTTACTACAGTTGCTCCAGCAAACACATTTTTAAAAATTTAAGAAAGAAATCAGGGATTAATATTTTTTTTCTTCTGGTTATTGAGGATTATTTTGTGGGGAAAAAAAAGTCTTCTCATGATGCTATTGACAGGAATTATATGACTTTGTATTAAATTTTATGTTGTATATACTTGAAAAAAATTTCCCAAAACTTAAAGTAACTTTTGTTTCTTACTCACTTCTTTTTTATTTACCAACCAAATTTTTTGTAACATTAATGTTGCCCTCAACATATTTTAAGCCTGATAGTGTTTGATTTTTACTTTAATTTACTTAACGATCACATACCTTGCTTTCTAAAATAAACTAATCAGTCAATCAGTATTACTCTACTACCATGATTTTCCTCTGTTCTGACTTCTCTGTTTTAATAATTTTGTGCTAAATTGAACCAAAGCATAAGGAACACTTTTCCTGTATTGTGACACTTTAATAGAAATCTTTTTTTGACAAACATGTTGTCTCTAAATATAAACTTTAAATTTTTTATGTGTTTAACTGTTGATCAGCACAGTACAGAGTACTTAAAATATCATATCTCACTGCTGCCAGACTCCTTTGTTTCTTAATCACTGTTTGAAACATATACTGTTAGAGATACATTTGAATATTTGAAATTGTAGGTTATCTTTTTTTTTTTATTTCAGATATTGAGGGCTTTTTAAAAAATACTGACCATGATTACTGTTTCATTTTTTAAAATAACCTCTACATTTAGTACAATTATAGGAGCCCCTCTTTGATAATATTATAATATAGTCAAACTTTTTCAAAGTATTTGGAATCTGTTTATAAGATCATTGGGAAAGACTCCCCTAATGATAGGATTTAGGTTCAAGGTGGTGAGATCAAAATTAAATGTTTTCCATTTCTGGCTTAAAATATCAGGAACCAAAGGGTAAATAGATGAACAACATTAATTAGACAGAATGCAACAAAGTCTTCAAAGAAATATGTTACAGTAGAGATCTTAAAAGGTTGGTAGTACAGGAATGCCTGCCTGGGTGACTCAGTTGGCTAAGTGTCTGCCTTTCACTCAGGTCAAGATCTCAGGATCTTGGGATCTAGCCCCATGCTGGGCTTCCTGTTCAGAGGGGAGTCTGCTTCTCCCTCTTCCCCTACCCCCCTACTCTTGCTCTCTCTCTCTCTCTCTCCCTCACTCTCTCTCTTTCTCCCTCCCCCAAATAAATAAAATCTTAATATAAAGAAACTCAGTGGAGGGAATGGTAAAGCTTCAGAGACTTGAATAAGCAGAGTCAATTTTAAACAGTATGTATGAATGATCTGGTTAAAGTAGAAGATTTACATTGGGCAGCACTAGAAAAGCCTTATATAGGTATGTTGTGAAAAAAACGGAAGGACTGTCAGGCATTTCTGTCAAACCCGTCTAAAAGGATTAATATATGACTGAAAAAAATTGACTATTGTTGAGGGACATTTGAAAGAGAAGAAAAGTTGAAGAGAAGCCACTTAGAAACTGTGGCCATTAAAAGTGTTAGCTAATTAAAAGTGGAATTAGGGTCATGGCATTGGAAACTGAAAATAATAAGTATGCTATGACTGTTCTTTGTCTTATACATAAGAAATAGTGTTTAACATTTTAAAAATTGCTAATTTGATATGAGGTGTAGAAAATGGAATTTTGTATTTGGAATAAACGTTAATGATTATAATATCAAGGCTATTGCTGGCTGTTGTAATAGGTAAACTCAATATTTTATTTGCTGTATACCATGGAATATTATTTTACACTCAAATAACTGTTTAGGTATAACTGATGGGTGAATGGTATCTTTTCTACACGGTAATTCAGGTTTTCATCTTTTGGCTCTACCTTCCATTAAGGCCTTGGAATTGTCTAAATTAATTCAGCAGAAAGTGAAGAAAATGTGGAGATGACAACCTTGCTTCTTTCAACTTCAGCCCAGAAATGATATATATTACTTCTAATCATATACTAATGGATTGTGGCCTAGATGTAAGGAAAATGGGAAATATCCTCTATGGTTGGGTAACTATCTTTATACATGGAAGGGGGAGTATGAATTTTGGTGCTTGGCAAGCTATCACTGACACAGAGACCATTCTATATTCTCATTTTACATATTATAGTTTCCAAACTCAGATAAATATCTCAATTTACATAAACAATGAAAAGAACCCACATCACATGACTTCAGTCATTGATTTATTCATTCATTCAATGACTATTTATCTAGTTTTATCTTGGGCCAGGCACTATGGTAGATACTATGGATAACTTGTTTAGACAACACAAAAATCATATGCAGATTGGACAAACTGCTTTACCATAATAAAGTTGCATATACTGAAATTATTACAATAAATTTGTTTTAAAAGATGACAACTCCTGATCCATTCTTTAATTAGTATCTAACCATTTAGGTTTGGAGTTACGCAGAGATTTTTTGGAATAATGAGTAACTTTGACATTTAGTGACTTTGCGGCTCTAAGTACTTTTATTTAATATGTTTATGCTGCACTTTTCTTATTTTGAAAACTGAAATAATGTTAGTAACTACTTCATTAATTCATTTATTAACAAGAATTTATTAAGCTTTATGATATGCTAGCTTCTCAGGCTATATGAGAAAAAAAATTCAGGTTAAGTATCTAGGTTCTTTGTGCTTAAATTATAGATACTATGTCAGATAGTGTTAATTATATAGAGAAAAATGGAAGCACAGTGAGAAATATAGAGAAAGACTGAAAGATTGATCTTTTAAATAGGGTGATCATAAAAGACCTCTCTGATATGTTGACATGTAAGCATAAATCAGAAGGAAATAAGAGAATAAACCATGTAGTAAATTGACAGACTAATAGCCCAGACAGAAGGTTCATTAAATACAAATATTATGAAACACAAATGTGTTTGGAGAACAGGAAGGAAACTAGTGTTTCTGAGGCTGAGGCTATAGAAGGGTAAGTGGGCCTTATCAAGAAGATCTTATTCCCCTCAACTTGACTAAACTTTGGAAAGGCTTTTTCCTGGCCAGTTCCCTAAACTCCCTCTGCCTCTTTGAAAAGCATGTAAATCTTCTATTCCCTTACCAGTTTTACTACCTAGGAAATATTTTTTCAAGGACGTGGAGACAATATCTTTGAAGCGTAAACATTGAAAGAGAACACCTCTATCTTTCAGTCTCTGTGGAGGGTAGGAGCTTAATTTCTGGAGGCACCTGGCCTCAAGTTGTAGGAAAACACACACACACACACACACACAAGCACAACAACAATAAAAAAACCTAACTCCTCTCATGAAGATAAGTGAAGGTTTACCTTTCCTTTGTGTGAGAATAATTAGTAAACACAGGTAACCTATGATTTCTCCTACCCCAGCTCTTAAACACTCTCCAGCCCTTTGTTTTTGTTTAAGTGGGTTGAATTTAGTCTCTCTCCCCTATTGCACTCATTTTGAATAAAGCCTTTCTAGTCTATTTAACTTGACAATACAGAGAAACTGTTCACAGTGTTAGGACAAGGCCACAAATGGTCTTTTAACTATGTCAGGATTTTGACTTTCTTTTGAGTGAGCTGAAACTTCTCTGGCGTTTTGGGCAGAGGAGAGTCCTGATACACCTGTGTTCTAAAAGGATCACTCTGGGTATCAGGTAGGAAAAAATGGGATAGAGAAGCAAAAAACCAAAAACAAACAAAAACAAACAAACAAAAAAACAATCAAAAGCTACTATTGCAATAAGTCAATCAGTGCATCCCTAATGTGAACTGTATTTGGATCCAAAATCTAGCTCTCCATTTTGCATGGAAGGAAAAAACACATTTAAAGGTACTGATTCACAGGTGTGTTGATTGGCTAATTACTTGTTTAGTTTGTCCGGGACTTAGAGAAAACAGATTGGAAGATTTGTGTCCAGGAGGTCTGGGGAAAAGGCATTTATTTTTGATTTCTCAGAAAGATGACAGCCTATGAGAATGTTTATCAGAGAACTGTGGGTATGTCTGCTCTAGTGCTCAACCTTGGCAGCCCAGGCTCCTGCACCACCTCCTACCTGTATCTTTCCAGTTCTAGGTTTAATGATTTCCTGCATTTTACTGATTTCTATATGCTCCACCTCCCCACTTGCTTTGTCTCAGCAGTTCTAGCATTGTTATACTATATACTATATTGTTGTATGATATCCCCTCTAATTGAGCTACTTGGTATGATGTTTAGTTTGGTTTTAAGTTCTTAACTACTCATTGACTAATTGAATTGGTTATTTTGTCCACTGTGAAATAACTGAGCATTCATGTATCTGTTAGGATACAGCAATTGTTAGTTTATTGCAGAAGGAAAGTTTAGCTTCTCTGTTTTAGTTGGTTAGTCTGCTGTGTTGAAGAAACTATATTTAAGGTTTTATTTGGGCCTTCCAATCAGGAAGCCTTGGAAAAAACAATCCTGTTTTTTTTTAACCAAATCTAGATCTGGCTTTATATCTATATAGAAATTATGTTAAATGTGAGCATGGGCCACTCTACCTTTACTATACAATTTGCTAGGTGAGTCCCATCAACTACATAACACTGTTCAGAACCAAATCCACATAAATGTTTCTTCTGTATCACTTCTCAAACAATGTCTATCTTGAGTAATGAAAAAAGTAGCACAGAGATAAGCAGCAATACATGAGTTGAAATCCTGCACTTGCTGTGGGGTTTCTTAAGGGCTCTATTGAGGTGTAAAGGAAAATGTGAATTCAGCTTCGATGTTGCCATTCCCTCATTTGCAAATCGGAATAATACTTATCTGGCTCTCTTGGGTGTTGTAAAATTAATTAGAATGTTATAGTTCTTTGAGAATCATGAATGAAATTGACTCTACAAGAGCAAATGTTGATTGCCATTCTTAATGTCAATGCTAACAATAAAAAATAACATTTCTGTACTTTTTCCTCTTTTAGTTAGTGATTAGTAATTTGCAATTTTCAGCGTGGTAGTAACCATACACACATATATACCAGATCTTCTCTATCCATTCATATGAGCTCTTTGCATAATTGGCTATTTTTGACAAATACCATATGATTTCACTCACATACAGAATTTCAGAAACAAAACAAATGGACATGGCCAGGGGGGAAGAGAAAAGAAAACCAAGAAACAGACTCTTAACTATAGAAAACAACTGATAGTTATTAGAGGGGAGGGGGACAGGGGATGGATTAAATGAGTGATGGGTATTAAGGACGGCAGTTGTGATGAGCACCAAGTATCACATGGAAATGTTGAGTAACTGTGTTGTAAACCTGAAACTAATATTACACTATATGTTAACTAACTGGAATTTAAATAAAAACTTGGAAGAAAACAATTTCTAAATAAAATAAAAATAAAAGGTATTTTTTAATAAGTTGCTTCAGCTTGTCTGCTGTTTTCCTCCTTTTCCTTTTAATGCCATACTACTTGATGTAATCTCTTTCTGTTATCCATTTTTCAAGGGCCAGCCCTGCCAACAGTGACCATCACCAACACAGTAATACTTTTGCAGTTAGTGTTACCTTTTTTGAAGGTTTTGCTCAATACTATTGCCACCATTGACTCCCCCACCAATGTCAGTTCTGTTGCCCTGTTGGTGTTGTCCTCTTTCCAACAATTCATACACCATTACCAGTACAATGATGTGACACTTTAAAGATCTTTCTTTCTTTCTTTCTTTCTTTCTTTCTTTCTTTCTTTCTTTCTTTCTTTCTTTCTTTCTTCTTTCTTTTCTTTTTTTTTTTTTTTTGAAAGAGAGAAACACAGCTAGGGAACACAAGCAAGGGGAGGGAAAGAGGGAGAAGCAGATTTCTCACAGATCAGGAAACCTGATGCAGGGCTCTATCCAGGGACTCTAGGATCACAACCTGAGTAGAAGGCAGACGCTTAATGATTGAGCCACACAGGCACCCCTGATGCCACGCTTTAAAGCTCAATTTTCCAAGGAAATTATAGAGAACTAACATTTTTGCTTTTACTAATTCTTCTATCAAAACTTCCATAACCTATGAAAAAAAAAAAAGATCTGAAGTGAGGAAAGACTTTGCACTTAAGCATGAGGTAGAAACTGAGGAGAGAAACCAAAAATCTAAAGCTCTAGAGGAGCATTAACTGTGATCTCCATGAGGGCACCTGGGTGGCTTAGTTGGTTAAGTGTCTACCTTTGGCTTAGGTCATGCTCCCAAGGTCCTGGGATCCAGTCCAGCACTGGGGTCACTGCTCAGTGGGGAGTCTGCCTATCCCTCTGCCCCTTCCCTCACTTGCTTGCTTTCTCTCTCTCTCCCCTGAAAAAATAAAATCTTAAGAAAAAATAAACTCCAAGAAAAGTCCCCCACATGCTTTTCTTTCTTATGTTTCCCTTCCTTCATTAACCATTGTTGCCTTTTCATACATTAAAAAAATATCTGAAATATAGCATATATTATAAGTGAGCATAGAAATATAAACAAGTAGTTTAAAGACAAAAATTAGAGAAATATCCATGTGGCTATCATTCAGATCAAGATATCGAACATTTTTAAGAAAATATAATGTATTTGTAGACTTTTTATGAGATGCGTCTTTGAGCTCAAATTGTGGATTTAAGTTAAACTGTTATGTCTGTGCTCTAGATCTTTCATTTTCACTATTGTGTTATAATCATATGAGTATACCGCAAATTATTCCATTTGTGGATGCTGGGGTCAGGACATATTTTTGCTATAATAGACAACACTGTAATATATCTTGATACACAGGAGATTTTCTAGGGTAGGTAATAAGGAGAGGAATTGTTAGTTATGAGATATGTACATGTACATCCCTCTTTACTAGATTACACTAAACTGATTTTCAGAGTGGTAGTAACTATTAAAATCCCCATCAGTTAACATTCTTGTCAAACATGGTATTATTTGACTTTGCCCATCTACTGAGTATAAAAATGTATATCATTTTGGTTCTAATTTTTATTTCCCAGATCATCAGTTAATTTAACATCTTTTTATAATTTTTTGGTCCATTAGTGCTTTTTCTTCAATGAAACTTCTGATCATTTGTATTGCTCTATTTTTATTGTTTTGTATATTTTTTATTGATTCTTAGGAGTTATTTAGTATGTATTCTGTATAAATGCTGTGTTGGTTTTATGTGTTGTAAAGCCCCTCTCCTGGATTGTTGATGGACTTTCATATTTTATAAGTATCTTTGGATGAACATAAATTCCACCTAAGATTTTTTTTTTTTTTAATATCGTGTGAGAAAAGGATCCCATTCTTTCAGGACTATTTATTACCCACTCATCTACATCATCCCTTCCTGAGTTTGGAATATTAGACAAATATTATGGTTATCTAAGACTTTAAATTAAGCTCAAACATATGTAATAATTAAGTTATTTGGACTATAGACTATGCCAAATGAAGAAGTGTATTTCCCTCTGACTGCTGATATAATTATCTCCCAAGGTTTGTTCTTCATAGTAAGAATATTAAGATCTTTTTATTTCCTCCATTACTTAGGCTCTTAAGTTGATAACTCTAACTAGATTTTAGTAGATTCAGTCCTCAGCGGAGAAATGTAGAAAATGGAAATCTGGTGACCTGGATTGTAATCTTGACTATATGTTATTTTACTTTGTGTTCTTGAAAAAAACTTGGAAAACTATTTGGTTCTCTAAGTATTATCTGTAACAACATTAAAAAAAAAGTATCTCCCTCCCCTCATTTATTAAACACTTATCTGAGGAGAATTGTTGGTTATGGTAATCTGCAGCATTGATTACAGATTGCATTTGAGTCATTATATTGAGGGGAAATTTATTATCTCAGTTCAATTTCCACGTAGAGAAATTATCAAATAATATCCTTTACTATAGTTCTTGTCACTCTGTTGTCTAACTGATACAAATACAAGAATATTTTACATAAATGAAAAATACTAAGACTTCAATTTTTTTCTTTTCAACTTCAACAAGGCCTTCCTTTTAACAATAGTGTCAGGGAATGAGAGATAGACTTTGAAAAATATTATTTGTCTTTCTCATTGATAATTAATTCTCAAGATGTGAATAGTTTTTATTTTGCTCCTCTTTCACTCCTTAATAGAGAGGAATCATGATAAACAAAACTGTTCGTAGTTTTAATCAGTAATGATGTATTGCCCACATACTCAGTCTATGTTTCTTGAGTTTGCAACCTCCTTAGAAGCATAAATCAGAAACCTAGAGTTATTAAAAGCATTTCAGGAAGAAAAGGAGCAAGAGCAACTTCCTTAGAAATAAGATCTTAAAAAAAAAAAAAAAAGGAAAGAAGAGCTTTGTAAAATCATTACATTTTTTTCTAGAGATAGAGTAGAATAATAATAATTCATGAGGTTAAAATTTACCTGTTCTCTGCATTTAATTTATTAATACCCAAAGTTAACCAGCATATTACAATTAAGTAGAGCACTGGAAATGTTAAAGAGAAGAAAGTAATAGAAGTTTTATCACATATGAAAACCAATTCAATTACTATAAATATATACAAAACAAAAAGAAAAAAGCTGCATTTGCAATTTAAAGCTATCAAGCAGGTGTGTATTGTCACATGTCTGCAGAAGCCTATTTATATATGCACATCTTAATACCAACTCATTGGACCTATTCATTAAGGGGAAAATGCTGATTAGAGACAATTTTCATTTTTCAGTGCACCCCAAGAGTTCGTTCTGAAAAAAAATTAAATCTTTCTAATTAGTTTAGTCTCATTTTAATGAATTCATAAATTTTTATGAATTCATAAATATTGTTTCTCTGAGATTGTTGTTTAAGCAGTGTATACATATGTGTAGGTAGCTACGTGATATATAAATTATATATGTATGTGTGTATGTGAAGATGACTGTGGAATAATTTTATTTAAAAGGAAAACCAAAAGTGGACAATAAGCATAATTAATTTATATTATATCCTTCAATAGTTTAGAAATAAATAATGTAAAATTTTTAAAAACCTATAATATCCAATATTGCATTAAAAATTAATAAGAATACTTCTCCTTATGCATTTTCTATGTGGGAAGAGCCATTTTTTTTTCTCTCTCTCTTATGTTTCCCTTTTAAAGAATATATTGTTGTTGGAATCCTTGTTCATCCAAGCCAGATTTTATGTAAGTGTGTATTTAATTCTGTAATTAGAGCTTTTAAAATGAGTGGAATAGGGTTTGATTTGTGTTTTAGAAACACATTTATAGCAGTTCCAAAGATCAGTGTCAAATCAAGATATTTGTGAGCCTGTCATAGGAGTCAGAGAATTAGGAGGCCATCACCACAGACCAAAAAAAGGGGTGATGAGCTTATGAAGGAGAGGTATCTGTGGGAATGAAAAGTAGAAGACAGAGTCCAAAGATATCAGAAGATGGAATTAACATGATGTGGTGACTGATTGAATGTGAGAGATAAGATGAATAGATGAGTTGAGGATCATAATGAGGTTTCCTAACTTGGGTGACTCACTGAATAGTGATTTTATTAACGAAAGGAAAAATAAAAGGGAAAGAACAGTTTTGGAGAGGAAAAGAACAACTCTGACCTGGAATGTGTTAAGACTAAAATCTCCCGCCAGGTATCTACATGCAGTTTATCTAGTAAGCCTTTTTATTTATTTTATTTCTTTTATTTTAAGATTTATTTATTTATTTTGAGTCAGAGCGGGAGAGAGTGCGCACACATGCAGGGGGAGGGGCAGAGCAGGGGGGAAAGAATCTCCAGCAAACTCTGTGCTGAGCATGGAAGACTGACCTCAGACTCCATCCCAGGACCCTGAGATCATGACTTGAGCCAAAACCAAGTCAGATGCTCAACCAGCTGAGCCACCCAGGTGCCCCTAGTAAGCCATTTTAGGATACAGGTTATATTACTTGGGGAGGGGAGGTTATAAATAAAGATTTGGAAATCACTGACATAAAGGAATACTCTTATGAAGGGATTAAGTTAACCCACTGAAATCATGTAAAATGAAACGTGAAATGATCCAACAATCGAACCCTATGAAACATAAATGTTTACAAGATAAATGGTGAAATGGATATCAGGACAGGGCAAAAAAGGAGTGGCCAGAAAGGAGAGAGCCAAATTAAGAATCAGATATTGTATCACTGAGTTTTAAGAGAGAAAGAGTGATCTACTACATTCTTAAATGCTGCATAAATTTGGAGTAGCCTGACTAATATTACAAGGTCACTACTGACTTTTGGAGCACTTACCAAAGGAGTGTTCAGGTCAGAGACCAAATTGCAGTAGGTAGGTGAGTAAACTGGAGGATGAAGAGCTCATGATCTCATAAAACTCTTCTCAACTATTATCAGTTCTGTTTAATTCTCTCATAAGACTACCTTATTATACTTTAACTTGAGGTAGCTCTAAGTTGGCATTGCTGCTAGGACTATTTTTTTTTTTTAATAATTGTGGCTTCCTTTCTTACAGGGGGAAAGATGAAATTACAATCATCTTTCTCTCTTTTCCTAGGAATTTGGAGATTTCCAATTCCTCTAAATTCTCCCTGCTCTCTGTGCTTTGGTTTGTATGTAGCATTTTGATAATTACCATAGACATATTATCCCTTAAGGAAAGGGTTTTTCTTGACTCAGTCTTAAAATTAACATCTGAAACAAGACCTAAAAGTTCTGTAAGAAGATGGTGAAGGATATCATAATTTTAGATGTTAATGTCCAAATTGTTAGTTCTTCTACCTTATCGCAAATAAGTAGGTAATGGATAGAATTCAAGACACTAAGATCCTTTGACAAATCTGGTGTACACTCTTTTGAGATCACACCACATATATTAATTTCAGTTTTATTGCTACAAAACATGGTTTAAATCATTCTAAAAGCAATCAGAACTTGCTAAAGAACTCAGCCTAACATGCCAGTGGAGTAGGATATCATATTTGCTTAAACAAGAGTTCTACCCTGGAAAACATTTATTATTTAAGGTCCTGGTGGGAGGCCTACTGTAAAATACTTTATTTTCTACTAAATATTCTTAATTTTCTTTTTTTTTAAAGATTTTATTCATTTATTTGACATAGAGAGAGATCACAAGTAGGCATAGAGGCAGGCAGAGAGAGAGAGAGATGAGGAAACAGGCTCTCTGCTGAGCAGACAGCCGATGTGGGCCTTGATCCCAGGACCTTGGGATCATGACCTGAGCTGAAGGCAGAGGCTTTAACCCACTGAACCACCCAGGTGCCCAATATTCTTAATTTTCAAATTCCCATCTTGCATACACCATCTTTCCACACATGCTTGGTACAATTTAAAAATAATAAAGAATATTATATAGATTTCCAGTGGGAAGTAGATAGTACATTCCAATGTGGATAGAGGAGGGCTTAAAACAAACAAACAAACAATTCACATAGTTGGAGAGGGATAGGAAAATCACAAGAGACAGTGAAATATGTCAGGGATAGCAAGGTTCCCATATTACCTTTAGGTATTTGGGGTGGAAAGAAATCAGTTAGTAGGAAATTGCAGATGGAAAAAGCTATGAGGCATGTTGATTTGCAACCTGAGGCCTTTCCATGGAAGGTCACAGACATCTTTCAGCATAGCCAAAGGAAGGCAGTAGAGAGGAAAAAAAAAAAAATGTCTTATTCTATTCCCTCCTTGTCTCCCTTCCA
>PITA01001782.1:129033-182089 GCA_004023965.1 Spilogale gracilis
AAAAAAAAAAAAAAAAAAAAAAAAAAAAAAAAAAAAAAAAAAAAAAAAAAAAAAAAAAAAAAAAAAAAAAAAAAAAAAAAAAAAAAAAAAAAAAAAAAGATCTCTAATGAATAAATGGTTGTTCAACATGGTTAGTACTTAGGGAAATGAAAATTTAGAACAGAATAACATTTTACATATATCTGTTAAAACAGCCAAATATTTTTAAAAATTAAAAAACTGATATATCTAGGTATTGGTGAGGTCAGAGAATAATCTAAACATCATGTATCACTCTGTAACATGTAAAGTAGTAATACTTTGGCATATTCTACCAAAACTGAGTATAGCCTTTGAACAAAAAACTCCAGTTCTGAATATGCCAGGGGCCAGCCCCAGCAACAGTCAGGACCAAAGGGTGAGGAAGGCATTGGCGCTTTCAAATGAGGAGATGGGACTCGGAGTGTCATATGGGGATCCCCTGAAAATATTGTTCTCATGACTCTTTATTTATAGCACAGTGTTACATATAAGAACAAAGAGTTTTGGGGGCGCCTGGGTGGCTCAGTTGGTTGAGTGACTGCCTTCAGCTCAGGTCATGATCCCGGAGACCCAGGATGGAGTCCCCGCATCGGGCTCACTGCTCAGCAGGAAGCCTGCTTCTCCCTCTCTCACTCCCCCTGCTGGTGTTCCCTCTCTGGCTGTGTTTCTCTCTGTCAAATAAATAAAATCTTTAACAAAAAAATGAACAAAGAGTTTCGATTTAAGTCACAGAGTTTCTTTTAGGTTATGATTCATCAATCTTGTGTGACAATAGTGTCCATGAAGACCCCAAATATTACACAGGATGTTCTGGTCAAAGTCTAATCTAAGGAATGACCAAATAAATAAATATTAAAATAAATAATTATCAACATTTTCCTATGCCAAAACTATGACTTTCTTACCAATTAAAATACAAATAGATGATAGATAGATAGACCAGTAATGTGAGAAAGGCAAATTTTTATGCTTTTTCATGTGCATATATCTTTGTAGATATACTTAAGACCCATCAATATGAAATTGTAATCAATAAAAATCCAGCAGCTACAGCTCTAAAAAAAGCAAGCTAACAAGATTAGCTATAAGACAAAAACCAAAGCAAATAGAATGTAGAACAATATCAAGTTTTAACTTGACCAATATTTTAAATCATGTGTCAGAAGAAGAGGCTGGACTCATTAAAGTGTATGACAAAGACTAGTATATGCCTCACACTACATTTTTGTAGTCTGGTGGTCTAAATTTATCCCATCTATAGGACTTGTCTTATATAAAAAGGAAGGTAATCAATAATGAAACAGAGAAGTATCTACCTGCTTAGCAGATCCCACATATTTTTAAAATAAAAATAAGATTTTCCTTCAAGAGGAAATATATTTTCATGGCAGGTTATGGAGATAAATTTTGTTTTTTCAAAACACTGCATGTGACTATAATTAAGCCTCTATTAAGCCTGTTGTTTATTTTTAAGGTTAGATTTACTTAACAGCCATTAAAATCTCAGTGTTTGTATTTGCCTGTAGTGAGATTCTTTGGTGTGCTTCATCATGGTTCACAGCAGGCAGTCAAGCCTAATAATAATGGCATGTTAATATTAAAAGAGTCTCCAGCTTTCAGAAATTGAAATATTAAATGTTTAAAAACTAATATTTAGTTTAAATGTATGATTGTTTTATCCCTCCAGATGCATGAACAGGTTGATTTTCTTTAGTTTTATGTTCTTATAAGATGCTGCCTTTCTGGAGGGGGCTGTTAATTGGAATACAATTCATCCACAGCTTAAGAGCAAATGTGTAGAACAAAACTGGGGCAAAATGGAATATAGTGTGTAAGAACCTGAGCTGTAGAATCCAGTAGATTTGTGTTCAGAACTTAATTAAATAATAAAACAACATTTTAAAAAAAGATGTTTATTTATTATCAAATCATCTCCACAGTACTTTAAAACACAAAGCAGTAAAAAAAATGGAATTAAGAAAACTGAACACAACTTTTTTAGGACCGTGAAAAAAATAAGAGTGTATATTTTGTGAATTAAGAAATTGTCAGTATACACTTTTCAGACAGGATAAAGTAGATGAAAAGCCAGAAAATATATTGAGATGGTGCTATGAGAGTGTGCCAGTAATATTGCCCCAATAGGAAACAAGCTAAGAAATAAGACAAATCAATTAGCATATGGAGACGTGATAGAATTGCTCTTAAAGGATATATATGTGGGCATATCATCTCACTAATACTGAGGCATAGAATTAGACAGGCTTTACCACAAGAAAGTGCTTGAACCAGAGGTCAGACCCCAGGAGATGCAAAGTAGAACACAGGCTTCCTGGCCTGCAGTTTGCCACCATGAAGAGGAAAAAAGAATTATTATGCCAATAGATGTCCTTTCAATCAAAAGGGAAATCAGGAATGGGGAACAGTGCCTCATAGTATTTTCAAAAATCTAAATGTTGAACAAAGTGTGAAGCATTTTACAGAAAAAGAAATGTGTGTCCTGATACTAAAAAGCATCGAAGGAACCGAATTTCTCTTGATGAAGAAAAAAAAAAAAAAAATCAACACTTGTATGAAAAGCAGAAGATCCAAACAGAAGCTGAGCAGAGACTTACAACATATCAATAAGTATCTTCATCTTTTCAGTGAGATTTGTGAGGAAAAATTTGGAATACATTTTAACCCTAAATTGATTGATATATCTTTATTCTTGATGTGCAGATTTCTTTTTTTTTTAAGATTTTATTTATTTATTTATTTGACAGAGAGAAACATAGCTAGAGAGGGAACAGAAGCAGGGGGAGTGAGAGAAGGAGAAGCAGGCTTCCCACTGAGCAGGAAGCCTGATGTGGGGCTCAATCCCGGGTCTCCAGGATCATGACCTGAGCTGAAGGCAGTCGCTTAACCAACTGAGCCACCCAGGTGCCCCGATGTGCAGATTTCTATACTAGAAACTTATTTGTTTTCTTCTTCTTTTTTCAAATTAAAATATGTCTTCAAAATGTCTTTATAAGCAGATATTTGTGTTAAATAAGATTCATGTGATCATTTCAGTCAATATCTATTGCTATAGTGCTCAATCAACACATATAACATTTTTATGGAATGAAGCCTTAAGAAACACATTTAAAAAGTCAGAGAGAGCATTCCACATGGAATAATTTGATTTTTTTCAAGTATCTCCAATAACATAAATGATTAACACCATACCTACACTTTTTATATATAAATGAAATTTTTGCATCTTAGAAATTTGTACATACATTCTTATATTTTGAGGTTTTTCTTAATCCGTTGAAAACAAAGTAATTTTCTTTGTGTAGAATGGAAGAAGATTAAAATTTTCAAAAGTATTGACTGGTATCTTTTATGGAAAAGTAGAATATTGGTATGTTACTATAAATACTACCAGCCGTTTGCCAAAAGAACTGTATTTAAAATAAAGAGATGAAAAGTTAAAATTGTGCTATTTATCCATTGCATGTACTATAGATTGAAAGGGATTTGTAGGTCAAAGGGGGCAAAATGAAAGCAAGAAAAGGTCAAAGAAAGTAACCAAGGTAGAATGTAGAATGGATAAATATACCCTTTGGGAAAAACACAATAGGAAAGGCAAAAAGATGGTGGTGGCACACATCTCAGTCTAGATGTAGAGAATTCAGTGCCAGGTTTGGTCTTTAAGCTGTATGTTATGCAATTTGAACAGAGAAACTTCCATTGTGAATATGTATTTAAGTGCCTCTACTTTAGATAAGTGTTTCATTGATTGTTGAGCCTAATGATAGTAATATCTAAATAGGGTTTGCTTGGCACAATACTCGAATTGCAAGTGTAAGTTCTGCCAGAACTTCTTTTTCTTTTATTTATTTATTTATTTACTTACTTACTTACTTATTTATAGATAGATAGAGAAAGAGTGAGTGAGCAGGATTGAATGGGGGGTAGAGGGAGAGGGAGAAAGAGAATCCCCAGCAGGCTCCATACCCAGCAGGGACCCCCACAAGAGGATCCACTACATTATCTGAGACGATGACCTGAGCTGAAATCAAGAATTGGCATTCAATCGGGGCGCCTGGGTGGCTCAGTTGGTTAAGCGACTGCCTTCAGCTCAGGTCATGATCCTGGAGACCCGGGATCGAGCCCCACATCGGGCTGCCTGCTCAGCGGGAAGCCTGCTTCTCCCTCTCTCACTCCCCCTGCTTGTGTTCCCTCTCTGCCTGTGTTTCTCTCTGTCAAATAAATAAAATCTTAAAAAAAAAAAAAAAAAAAAGAATTGGCATTCAATCAACTACACCACCCAGGTGCTCTAGTGGACATCCCACTCCCTCATATACCCAAGTGCTAGAACTTCTATGCCTGTATCACAGAAAATAGTTTTCCTTAAATCTGGTTTAAGAGTGGCAAAGGGAAGAAAGTAAATCCAACAAAAGAAATAACATTTTATGTCATAATTGGGACTCAGCAAAGATAGTAAAAGAATGGACAAAGAAAAATATTTTAGAGTTATGAAATTCATAATTTTCTATTTGCCCTATTTAAAGTGAGAACCATCCTTCAACTAAGATTTATTATGTGATATAGTAATGTTATGTCTATTTGCTTATCCCAGTTATATTTGTATCATACAAAGGTAGAGATAAATGCTATTATTACCATCACCAAATAGCTTATTTATTAATTCATGGGAAGCCCTTTTGCTGCTCGAAATCATTAATGTTTCTCCTGGTATTTCTCTGCTGCTAGGGTCTCAATGTTTTTCCTCATCTATTCATGCAAACTCCATTCATGTTAAACTGAAGTGCTAATAGGAGTGCTTTTCTGAACTATGCAATAAACATAGTTAACTAAACATATTTATGGTATATAAATCTATCTAGTACATTTCATGCTTTTATAAGCATTTAATAATAAATCTTATAAATGCTTCTGAACTGATGTCTTCAACTAATATTGATGGAAGTAAAAATTAATTTTCTTACATCATATTGTATTTTCAAAGTTGTTTTATTTTCAAAAGTTCACTTAGTCTCTTCTTATCACACAGTGATGTAGACAAGCAGGCAAGTAAAATTATGCCCATTTATAGACAAGAAAACTGAACACCTTAACAACTTAAGTAAAAAGTTTGAAACCAAACTTTGGTAAATTGACACCCAAATATCTGTCTCTTCTACCTTTTGGGAAAATATAATTAAGAGTAAAATTTTCTCCCAACCCAGAAATCTTTTCCACAATGGTAGTAGAAAAAGTAAATGCTTTTATTATTGAATAAGCATTAAGCCAGAATATGATGGACATCACAGACAATTTACTAAGAGATTGCAAAGACACCCCACTCCCTCATATACCCAAACACATACAACCCATTAAATAAACATTTCAAGATAAACAGTAGCTAATCCTCAAGTAAGAGCATTGGACAATACCATCTGCCACAAATAGTTCCTAACTTTATGTGGTTATCTGTATTACGTGGTTATCTAAACTAATCAGCTTTATCCAGAGGAAAAATAAGCTTCTCAGCTCTTTATGAGAGAAAGTAGGTTTTGAGCTTTCCTTCAGAAATTGGGAGAAAGGATACTGTCACCATGATTTTTACATTTCAAAGAGATAACTCCCAGATTCTTGAGAAAGACATTCCTGGATTATAAAGTTGACAAAAGGTCAGCTAACAAAAGTTAACAAAGTTAACAAAACCTATCTAGTCTTCAGAAGGATTTATATATATTTCAAAGACATGAGGAAGTATTTACAATTAAAAGTGTTCTAAGATACATGCTTTAAAAGAAAAAAAGAAAGAGGGGGAAATCTCCCATTTTCATCAGGGATGGAGAACAAAGCCTCTCATTTTAATTTGTATTTATCTTTAAATGCCTGACAAATTTCCAACTCAAAGGAATACAACCGACCAAGGGTCTTTGCTGCTGTTCTTTGGCCTCCCATAGGTGTCACCTGCCAGGGACTGAGACCAAGCAAAGATTCAAAAGTAGAGAATGAGGGGCCCTTTGTTGGCTAAAGTTGGCTCAAGAATTTTCCGGACAGTTGTGCCTAACATTCCTTAGACAACATGGCTGACTAGGATGCTTCTACTTAACATTTTCTTCTCTCTCTTTCATGGGGGGGAGACTTGCATTCTGTCCGAATACTTTTCCAGCCTTGCCTGCCACCCTCTCTATTACGTTAATTACTATGAAAACTATCTATTACTCTAATACTTGGTATTTAAAATCATGTTTAGTGCTGTCTGGCATTTGTTTCTTAGAAGACCTAGACATACTATGGATATGCCAAATGTATAACCGCTCTGGAGTGATATCATTAAGAATTACTAATACATTTATACTTTGGCCCAACATTTTCACCTCTGGAAGTTCATCCTTCAGAAGTACCTACACAAACCCAAAATGATTTATGTACAAAGGTTACACATCACCACAATGTTGTTAATGGGAGAAGACTGGAAATAACACAAGGGAACAAATTCAATGAAATAGTGTATGTTCATAAAATGGAATGCTATTCACTTGTAGAAAACTTCGAGGCAATTCTTTGTGTCTATATAAAAAAATCTCCAGGACATATTTTTAAGAAAAGAAAATGAGATGTAGAAATGTGTTTATAGTATACGTGAATTTCTTCTTGAACTTAAAGGAAGGAACAAAAATATTTTTTTTCATATTTGCTTGTATTTGCGTAATAAAACACTGGAAACCCACTTAGAAAGTAATTATTTTAGGAAGTAGGAGAGAAATATGGTAGAAAAGAAAATGAGTATAATCAGGTGTTCTCAATGTGTATATTTTACTGACAACTGAGCAATGTAAATATATTACTGAAATGCCCCAAATTTGGAAACCCCCCTCAGAGTCCAGAGTCAAAGCCAAAGAGCAAGGGTCATTTATTGCGAGTTTGAACCTGGACATCCGTGCACTCGTTACCAGTGAGGCTAAGAGGCCCAGTGCAGCAGATTTTACGGCTTTTTTATAGATAGGCACAAACAAAATCGGGACTTTTTGCAGTACTTGGACTCTTATTGGCTGACATTTAAATTTGAACACCAGCATGATCTGATTGGTTACCGCGCTTATTAACGGAAACTACAGAGGGGCACTCCCACCCAGCATAAAAGGGGGAAGGGTGAGTCTTTCAACATAGCCACATTCCTGGAGCCAAATGGCCATTATCTCTTGTTCTCAGATCTGAAGGCACGGAGAGGGGCTGTGTGATTACAGGGTGGCTATAGGAGGGCTGCTAGTGTTTTCTCACTTTCTTAGGGTGTAGCAAATGAGTGTACAGAAGCCAGGTGGCTGTTATAATGGTCCTAAAATTTATTTTTCATGCTCCTCATTACCAAATAAAAAATAAAATTTTATTTAATAAAAATTAAATAAATATATAAAATTTTTTGAACCATGTGTGCACTTAAGTCTTAAGTAGGGAAAATAATTATACTTTCAAATTGTTGTATTTTATTTTTATCCCTCCACAGTTCACTAACTTGTGATAATGATGTTTGTTAGTTTAATAAATATTTATCAAACATCTCCTGATATAATTAGGCACTATGATAAATTTGGGGATCAGTAAATAGGACAGAAAAGATCCTATTCCCATGGAACCTATAATTTAATTTTTAAAAACAGAAGAAAAATACAGCAATCTCCAAGTGAGATAAATACAATGAAAGAGATATACTGAGGAAAATGAAGTTTACAAGTGGGATTTCCCCCACCTCTGGGGTTTAGTCAAGAATCAATTATTGCAGCAGTGATAAATTTAAATTATTGCTCTGTTATTAGCTATTTGAAAATTCTAAGCATGGGTAGTACATTAAATTGTATAGAACTATACATAGATCTGTCTATATATATCTGAAAATTCCTATATTCGCAAAGTTTACATGGATAGGAGCAGAATGTCTTCAAAATCTATTTTAATTGGATTCAAGCAAGGCATGATCCAAAATTTTTATTTCTTAAGCTGAAATCTAAAGAGTCTGGCACTTCCTTCTTATGAAGTAATAAAAAATTCATTTTCAGAACATACATAAATTAGTTTTCAAATAAATATCTAAATTCTCATAGCCATGTAGCATTTTATTAGCCAATGTAATTAAATTAATATTTTGTACAAGTAAAATGTACAATGTTTTTTTAATTGCATTATCAAAAACTATTGATAATTTCTTGAATATTGGTTTATATAGATTCTTTTTTTTCATTTGGGCATTTTTAAAATTATATTTTCATTTGCCTGTTTTCAAGTCAATTTCAAGTCAAAACAGTCCATTTAAAACTAATTAAAATTAATTTTTATTATACACAGATTAAAAGTGGGTAAAAAGTAAAAAGAATCGTAATAAACGAACCCATTATGCAAACTACCCTGTTTAGGATAAGACAGTCTCATTGTCTTTAATATGTTCTTTATAATCTTATTTCCCCTATCCCTTTCCTTCTTTTCAGGGGGAATCTCTACCATGAATTTTGGATTTATTTTTCATTTGCTTTAGAAAAATGTTATCATTCATTTTGTTTTTAAATAATTCATGGTTTATCTCACATACTTTTAAGCATTATTAAAATATAATTAAATTGTACACACTTATCTGAGACTTGCTTTTTAGCACAACTGGAAGTCCTTAAATTTTAAATTTTCCCCTCTGTGGTATTGCAGAGGGGAAATTCAGTCATGTATACTGCTATGTAGTATTGGATATAACACAATTTATTTATCTATTCTTCTGATGGACATTTCTCTCCTATGACAATATATATGCCTCTTGGAGTAGGTATACAGGAGGATTTTCCAGATAAGTATTGCAGATTAGAATTTCTAGTCATTCTACATATATAGTCGTCAATTTATTGTGATAATGCCAACTAATTTTCCAAAGTATTTGTACTAATTTGCATTTCTTTTTTTTTTTTAATTTTTTTTATTTATTTATTGACAGAGAGAAACACAGCGAGAGAGGGAACACAAGCAGAGGGACTGAGAGCGGGAGAAGCAGGCTTCCCGCTGAGCAGGGAGCCCGATGTGGGGCTCGATCCTGGGTCTCCAGGATCATGACCTGAGCCGAAGGCAGTCGCTTAACCAACTGAGCCACCCAGGCGCCCCCTAATTTGCATTTCTTGTCAGCATTATATGAAAGTTGTCATTTCACATCATCATCAATATTCAATGTTTAAGGCTATGAATTTTTGTAATAATGCTCTTACAAGTAAAATAGTATGACACACTGATTTTAGTTTGTATTTTTGTATTGCTAATAAAGTTGAGTGTATTTTTAATTGTTTTAATGATGATTCAGTTTTCCCCTCCTGTCAATTGTAGTTTGAGTCTTCATGCTTTGTTTCATAATTTTTTGTTTTTCTATTGTTTGTGGAGTTTTTACTATACATTCTGAATACTTATCATTTTTACATATAGGAAATATTTTTTTCTAAATTAGAGATTCTTATTTTCACTTTTTATTGTCTTTTAATAATTAACAATTAACTTTGGTAGTGATAGTACATAATTAATGTTTTCTTTTGCTTGTGTTGTGCTTTTGTATCTTTTTTTTCTGTCCTTGGTTCATAAGTATATCCCTCTGAAATTACCTCTAAAATTTTTAAAATTTTATCTTTTACAATTGTCTTCATTCCATTTGGACTTGATTTTAATGTGTACATTAATGTTAGGGGAGGAACTTCATTTACATATTCTTTCTCATTTGAATATCACTTTAATAAATAATAATTAATAGGTTATTTTGGTACAATCCTGCCTTAGAGGGACAGGCCAAAGTTCCCAAGTGTCTGCAGCCTACCAGACCTAATAGGTGTATTTTACTTTACAACCTAACTTTTGACACAATTTTTGTCTCTGTTATTTTGTAAGTTATATTCACCATTTTGTTTTTTTCAGTAGTTACCCAAGAACTTTTAATATGTTCAACTTATCAGAATCCTTACTAGCATTGTCTGTTCCCTACCACTGAACACTTAAATCCCAATCCCCTCCCCTAATTTATATGCTAGCATCATCCATGTAAATCAATCTTTCTTTTTAAGACCACAAGTCATTATCATTTTTTGTCAGTGTGTTTATTTCGGTTTGCACACTTATTAACTAATTTTTTTAACTTTTTTTTCCCCCTAGTATATTAGGCTACATAATCTGGAATTTTTTTTCTTCTGCTTAAAGTTTAATTTCAGGATTGTGTGTGTCTGGAATATTGGCCAGTTTTATTCTACTGTTTGTTGATTCATGGACTATCGCTCTTCCATGCCTCCTTTGCTTATGTGTGTGTGTATGCGTGTGTATGTGTGTGTGTGTTGTTTTGTTTTTTTGAGTTATGAATTTGTTAGTTTTCCTGCTTAGAGATTATTTGATCCTTGGGAAAGGATTCTTTCAGACAGGATTGTCTTTTGCTTTTGTCAAAAAGCTAGGCACCATAAGGAAAAAAAAAAGTCCTGAACCACTTTAAAATAGGTGCAATTTTCTTTTTGTTTCCCCTTAATCATCTGGTAACATTATTCTGAATTTTATTCAATGGTGAGAGCTATCATGTGGTTGTAAATCATCAGGGAAGAAAGCAGACTAAGTCCCACATCAACATTTTTGTTCAGAAAACGTTAACAAAACCACAGTAAAAAACGAAATTAATGGGTGACATATTTAAATGTAGTTATTAAGTGCATTCCTGATATCACAGATAAGCACAAAATACTTATGTCAAAACTTAAATGAAAATGGGAAGCCGATGATGTAAGTGATTGGGTGGAAAAAATGTCAGGAGGAGCATCAGGATGAGCCCTCAAAGTCTTGGTCAGCCCTATAAAAAGTTCCAAGCAAAGATTTCTGGATAGTTTCAGGGTATAGGTTGGTCACCAGAAGGATCAAGCCAGGATTAGAAGTGTCAAACTGTCAGTCCCTATCCCCACATCCTCTAGGGAAGGGAGAGAGAATGGAGACTCAGTTAATAATTGTTCATGTCTATGTGATGAAGCCTCCACAAAAATCTCTAAGCTATGGGGTTCAGAAAGCCTTCAGGTTGATGAACACATTCATGTGTTGGGAGGGTGGTGCACCCCAATTCTACAGGATAGAAGTCCCTATTGAGATTCTTGTGGAGTTTCCCCTATACACTTTTTTGGTTATTCATTTTTATCCTTTATAATATATTTTATATTAAAGTGGTAATAATAAATTGTTTTCCAGAGTTCTGTGAGCCATTATGGTAAATTAACAAACCTGAGGAAGGAGTCATAAGAATTCCTGATTTGTATGGACACCTGGGTGGCTCAGTTGGGTAAGTTTCCAGCTCGATTTTGGCCTGGGTCATGATCTCATGGATTGTGAGATCGAGACCCATGTCTAGTTCTGTGCTCAGTGGGGAGTATGCTCAGAAGATCCTCTTCCTCTGCACCCACCTGATGTGCACATACTCTCTCTCTCTCTCTCTGAAACAAATAATCTAAAAATAAATAAATAAATAAATACTTCCTGATCTGTGACCAATTCAGACATAAACATGGGTAAACTGGAGGTGGGGGAACCCACTACTTGTGATTGGTGTCTCATTTGGGACAATCTGAAGCTTTAACCTGTGGGATCTGCACACTGATTCTGGGTAGTTAGTATCAGAATTGAATTAAATTATAGGATATCTAATTGGTGTCTGCAGAAAATTAAGGAATTTCTTGGTGTGGAAAACCTACATATTTGGTGTCTGAAGTGCTGCCTGGAGCGAAACAATTTTCTTTCAGAGTCAAAATATACCCCATAAACCTGGATTCCCCAGAAAGTACATTGTCTCTATATGGATGAAATGGAAATTATATCCCCTTACCCCATAATGGAAATGAATAAATGTCTGGATTATTATCATTGAGTGGAGGGCAGAATGTAATTCTAAAATAATCAGAATTCTTCACTGTATTTATAACCAAGAGTAATTTATATATATGCAAGTTATTTTTTTTTTGACACAGACATTAGTTCTTTTTTGTAATGCCATAATGAGGTCATCCATTATGGTTGCATATTTGTTTTAAAAGGTTGTAAGTTTCCAGAAGGTGTGGACAGTAGCATCAAATTTCCCTCATTATCTTCCTGGTGCTAGGCCCAGAACAGATGTGCAATAAATGACTTAGGTGAAGAGCATGGATCATTTGTGCTAGAAGGAGCAGTAGTGTTTGAGGGAAAGGTCATAACTGAATGCCCTTGTGAATTTTGCTTATCCTGGGCAAGGGATGTTAGAATAATTGTAAGATATGAAGAAATTCCTTACCATTCTGGAAATTTGGTATATTTTGTGTACAGAGACAGGTGTGCTGATGGCTGAGTTATAACTAGAGGAAAAGTACTGAATGTGGTTGAGGACAAAGATTTCTCTTTTTTCTGTGGGAGGAAACTATGGTTATTACCTGAGATTTTGTACATGAATAGAGTACTGGTAGATTCTGAAGTATTTCACATTTTCTTAGGTGTTGTTCTTATCCAAAGAGTCAAGGATTCATAGCAAATATGAATTAGGAAATATATGAAGTATACAATTATAATGTTATAGAGGAAGCAAGCACAAAGACCATTACTCTGGATCCAGACTGCCTGGTTTCATACCCAACTCAGCTTTACCTAGCTATGTAACTTGGAGCAGTCCCTTACCATATGATACTATTTCCTTATCTGTACAATGGGAATACCCACAAATCTTACCTAATACAGTCATTGGAAATATGAATGAGTTAATATAGATAAAGTATTTAGATCATGTCTTGGTACAATATTAACATATTAATATTATCTCTGCTTTTCTTACCTGGACACCCAGTAAGTTGGAGGGAAGGGAATACACTATTGATCTCTTAATATTCCACAGCCCCAAAGGTTGTGATGTAATAATAGTAACATTAACAATGATAATAAAATTTATTAACATCTTGTATGTCAGTCATTGTGATTTTATAATTATTATCTCATTTCCTCATCACAGTGGGGATAGTAATATCAATATGTCCACCTTACAAAGAAATTGATTAAAAACACTGTTTACCTTGCTTAAAATCAAACAATAAGCAACGAAGTTAAATTTCAGCTCAGTCTAACTTCTGAATACTCTTTTAAAACCAGTAACACTGTCTTTAAAAGAACAGAATTTGATAAAACATGCATTGAATAGATGAAAAAACAAAGGAATTTTCAAAAAAAAACTCTTCATAGTAAATTCGCTTTATGGATATGTTTAGTAATGATAATGACTCCACATTCGTTTTAGCACTGGTAAAATGTGTGTGTTTTTTGTTTTGTTTTATTTTGTTTTTACAGTATCTTTTACAGGTGCTGCAGAGCAATGGTCTCCATAAGACAAAATAAAATGTGGTGCCCTGGTATCTGTTTCTTTAATTGAGCTTTTAAAATATATATCATTTGAATGAAATTATAATGATTTTATTAACCTATTTTGCCCTTTCTCAAATATGATGACTATAAATGTGATAGGAAATTAAAACTGCCCATTGCTGGAGGAAAGCAATCAAGCTAGATTGACCAATATGCTTACAGTCCTGTCTGGCAACTTTTTCCCTCTAGATAGTAAAGCTGAAGGAAGCAGATCATTATAAATATCTATTTATCTATTTATGAAAAAATGAAATCATGAAAACTAATGTTCAAAATTTTAATTAATCAGTTTTACAGAAGGAAATCTCAAATTTTTATTTCTTAGGGAGTCCCACTTTAATAGTAAATGATAAATAGCAAATGATAGAATATTCTGGCTTATTTTGTTATAAGGAGGTGATGTGATATACATTTAGTGATTTTTCAATGGCAAGCCTAAAATGCATTCCCAAATACCAAATGTTTTATTGTGAAATAATTTCAAAATTTAGGAGAAAAAGAGACTATTAAGCTCTCATGGGTGTGTTGGTTCATTTGCTGAATACCATACAAGCAAGCTGCTATATGAGATACAAGGACTTGCAGATTTAGTCCTCATCTTTACAAGTGAAGAGGTGTTTATAGATATGCAGGCATATGGATACTACAGAGAAAAAAGAAACAAATAAATAATGTGATACCGGAAAGAAGGAAAATAAAGTAGCAATCAAATAAAGGTCAGAGATGTACCACACTGTATAAGGGAATGCAACAAAATATCTCCCTCCATTCTCCCTCTCTGTTTCTCTTCCCCTCACACACACACTTGCACTCACACCCTGGATGTGACCATGGTTTAAAAAAAAGAAATCTAAAGTAGTTGGATGCTGGTATAGAACCCCCATTTATAGGTGTAGCTTTTATAGGAATAGAAACTACAGAGAACCATAATCAGAAAAAAAAAAAAATTTCTCTCCAAAAAAAATTGAACATTTTATTTATCCTATATATATGCGACTGTGTAACTCACCCTAAAGGCCACCTTTTCAGGTAATTACTTACTTTTGTCCTTGCTCTCCATCATTCACTTATTTTTAACTCATTTGAGAAAAATGAATCACCTTAATGAAACATTTCTCAAAACAGCTAGCACAAATGACAGAGTAGTTAGAATATTGAGATTGGCTTATGTTTTGTGTGTTGAAAGAATTTTGGGCTTGTTTGCAAAAAGGTAGGTAGTCTCTACACATTTTGTGTGAACATGATCTAAATGTGACCTTGAGTCCTACTTCTTATTTAAATAATTAATTATTTTGTTTTGGACTGAAAAAAGAAATTACGTCTTTGTCTTCTTCCAGTAAAAATAGTTTAGTTATGAAATAAGATGGTTTCTTCTTTGTCAAACCACACATAAACACACAGAGACCTTGGTTATTGGTGAAGATGTATCTTGAGATTTGATATAGAAACCAGTAGTTTACCCTCTTTTTTAGTCTTTCCTAGCACTTTGAGTCCCTATATTCTAATTAACAGTCTGCCTCAAAACCAGATCAAAATTTCTTATTTATAAGAAGGGGATTTTATTTCCTCTGTAGCACCATTAATAATTAGAACTGCTGTTTGAAAATAGCAAGAGCAGACAAAAAGTATCCATTGATACAAGGTTGGAAGACATTTTTCCATAGAATGCTTATCACAAATGATAGGGAAACAGGCCTTACCAAGAAGTCCATTACTTTGACCTTGTCAAATTAATGTAATGATTATAATTACCTGTATTTTGAGTGACAAGACCAGGTGTTTAGAACTTCAGGGAAAATGCTGTTTTGTCCTCATTTTCTCCTATAACAACAAGCACAGTTTGGATATGACATGTTAATTCTGGTACTGACAGTTCCAGTCTCCAGTTCTCTTACAAACATTAGTGCTAATTTTTATAAGTGGACATTATATTACTAAATATATAAAATGTATTTATATAAATATATAAAATCATTCTTGAGTAAATACGTGAATTAATGAAATGGTGGAATAGTTGACTGAAAAACAAATGATGTGCAGAGTTAATTATGGTTATATCCTATGTATATTACCCTCTCCCCTTTATTCACTGCTGAATATTCACTCTTCTATTTTTTTTTAAGATTTTACTTATTTGACAGAGAGAAACACAGCGAGAGAGGGAACACAAGCAGGGGGAGTGAGAGAGTGAGAAGCAGGCTTCTGGTGGAGCGGGGAGCCAGATGTGGGGCTCGATCCCGGGTCTCCGGGATCATGACCTGAGCTGAAGGCAGTTGCTTAACCAACTGAGCCACCCAGGCGCCTCTATTCACTCTTCTATTGCCTCATGTCTCTCATGAGTACCATAATACTGGAACGGTGTGAGATGAAAAGCCAACGTCTATTTATAAGTCGGACCTCCCTCTACATTAAATTGTATGTATACTATGCCTATATATTTTACACCAAAAACATGTTAAAAAATAAGATCTATTGTCATAAATTGCATTTGCTCCAGTTTTCATCACTTCCCCTTAATACTCTTCTTATTATTATTGTTTATTTTATTTTTATAATGACTTTACTTCTCTGGTTAGATCTTATATTGATGATTCTGTCTTCTAGCATAGTACTTTTCTACCTAGTAGTGAAAAAGGACAAGTTTTGTTTTATTTCTTGATTTATTTTCAAATGCAGATGAATAATTACATAAAATACAATCAGAATTAATCACTAGAAAGAAATGTTTTAAAATAAATGTGAAATACACACCCAAGCTTTTTTATATTTCATTCTAAAGATATAAAATCATTTTCATAAATATCAAACATAAAAATAAGAAAAATAATCATAAAATCTGTAAACTTTGTTTATAAGAGAAACACCATTGTGCTTATATTTTAAACTCTTCTAACTATAAACCAAAATTTTATGAAGTAGGGATTCTGCATTTTGTTTACACTTTGAGAAAATACCAGATAGATCCACATATGAAGTTCTTAATATCTGTCTCTTGTAGTCATAAATTACTTTGATTCAATAATGTGCTAAATAAAGAGCAAAGTACACTTAGATTTTTTTAAGGCAAAGGGAGTAGGTAGTATGTCAAAGATGATGACTAACAATTCATATATTGGATCCAAAAGGTCATGGCAAGTGTGGATCCTGTTAAATTGTGTAGTCTATTAGGGGACTGGTGATATTCATAGCGAGTTGCATTACATGGTTTAGCTCTAAGCACAGGTTAAAGACAACTTAAACAATGGAGTTCCTGGGTGGCTCAGTCAGTTAAGCAACTGACTCTTGATTTTGGCTCAGGTCATGATGTATGGGTCGTGAGACCAAGCATCACAGCAGACTCCTTTGAGGATTCTCTCCTTCTCCCTCTGCCCCTCCCTCTGCTCACTCTCACTCTCTCTCTTTCCCGCTAAAGTAAATGAATAAGGGGTTCCTGGGTGGCTCAGTTGTTAGACATCTGCCTTTGGCTCAGGTCATGATCCCAGGGTCTTAGGATCAAGTCCTACATTGGGCTCCCTGCTCAGTGAGAAGTTTGCTTCTTCCTCTTTCATTCCCTATGTTTATGTTCCTTCTCTCACTGTGTCTCCCTCTGTCAAATACATAAATAAAATCTTTTTTAAAAAATAAAGTAAATGAATAAAATATATTTAAAAAATAGAGAGAACCTAAACAGGAATTTGGAGACGGGCACAAGGCATGGTCTTCAAAGGATAAGAAACTATATGGATGACTTGATAAAGTGGCAAAAACCTAGCCAAGAAGGGTTTAGTCTTTCTGGGAAAAAATGGAGAGGAAATCACAATGAGGACTGTGACCTACAGAAAGAAATTGATCAATATGGTAAAAGTTAGATGGACAAGCTATAACTTCATGGACACATGTACACCAGATGTCATTCTTGTGTGTCAACTATTGAGTTTGAAAAGTGCAGACCTAGAGATCTTAACAGACTCACAGATTTAGATTTCCTGGGGGAGTAAGGAGACTGAGTTCACAGGTAGGCAGAGCTGACAATAAGAAAATTTGATAACTATTTTTTCATGGAAATCTTGATAGATTTCTTTGAAACTCAGTGTTTTCACCTACAAAAATGGGAATTATAGTAACTATCCTTCCAGCCTGGACGATTATTATAAACATCAAACAACTCATGTGAAAGATCATATAAGCAGTTTGTCATGTATGCATGTGTGTATATGTGACATTATTATGACTTTTTATTTTTATTACCTGAGCCATCTGATTCTCAAGCACTTCCTACTTAGTGTGTGTTCCCCGGTCTCCTCCACTCCTGGTTCCCTTAGGCAGAATATTGTATGTATTTTAACCAGAAGTTTCTTTTCATTCCAAAAAGACTGCTTTATGTTGACCCAGTTCTACTACTTCCCTTAGATGCTTAAAAGTCTTTTTTAATATCTTCATCAATTCAAGATCTTCATCAACTCAAGATCATCAATTCTTGTTATATACATATAGATCTCCTTTGTTATTTCTTGGTTTTGCTCTATCAGTGGCATTTTATTCTCTTATGCCATCATGTACTTCATCATATCCTTTTCAAAATTTCCCTTTTTATTTTCCTTCTTTTTTTTTTTTATCTTCAGGAAAGCATTCCTATTTCCACATTCTTTCACATGAGCTGGTGAAATTTGAAATTTGTTCTCCAAAGTATTGTTATAATTCTCTTTGAAACATGAAGATATAATAATAAATTATATAGTTCTCCTTTAAACAGATATGTAACCCTCTATTAAGTCCTTCCTGTTTTTCCAATGGAACTCGAAAAGCCCCAGCCAGAAGTGCCACATACTTGTGGGGCTACCACATAGAACTAAGGCCCACACACAAAAACTATCACTGGAAGCTGTTTACTCAGCCTTCCTAATAGTGGATTTAGCCATAATTTCTTCATTTGCCTTCCTTTTCCATGTTTTATTTTATCTTACACCATATTCCTCTCTGTACAGTGCAAACCAATAGTTCTCCTTGAGTCAGTCTCTGCATTGTCACACTTCCTAGTGCCACTTTTGCCTCTGGTAGCACATTTATGGTTTTGCTACTTTTATCTGTTTAATTGTACTTCATACCGTTCTCTGGATAGCTCTCTTCATATCTGTCTACATCCTGGGCTCGTCCTGTAACTCAAAAAGCAGTGTCATCTGTGTTAAATAAAACTCATTTTTGATTATAAATTAGAATCCCAGTTTCACTTATGTATTTTACTTTCCTGGAAGTGCCTAAGAATCTCCTTGTAAAAGAATCTCCAAACTATATACACAGACAGAAGCTAGAAAAGCAGGCTTGTCTCACTTCTCTGGCATCTTGCATTATATACCCTTCACACACATTCCCCCACCACTGCATATGGGCTGTTGATGGGGTTGCTGGGAAATGTCTTCACATATTTCAGCAATGTTCAGACAGATGGTCTTAAAGAGAAACTGTTTGTGTTGTTGTTTTCCTGATCAAACATTTGCTTCATTGAAATAAAATTAATGTTCTTCCCACTTTGCTCTTAAAGCATGGTATCAGATTCCTCAATCCAACAGCTTTTTTCCTTGCTACTGTGGTGCCTATCATATATTTTATGCTATGCTTAGAAAACTCTCACAATCAATGTCTAATTTCACAGTCTAAAATTTTTAATATCTCTTTTTATTCTTTAAAAATTACCAAGTCGAGATTCTACTTGTGATGACCATTTTTAAATATTGCAGTAAATAATATGTAAAATGTGCTTAATTTAACCACATTTCTTTATGTAGAGTACTTTCTTCTTTGAATTACTTCTTAAACTTGTGATCACTTCCATAAATCACTTGCTTATTCTTTTGTTGGTACCTTGCATCAGTTCAAATTATTTCTTTTTTCCTGTTTCTGAAGTTGCTTTATGAAGATCACTCCCATTATTTAGGGAGCACAAGTATCGCCACTGTTTTTCTTTAGTGCCAACTTAACCTTCACCTTTTTTTTTTCTTTTACTCTTCATCCTCTGCCTTCTTCTGCACAACCTCAGATGTCTGTGGAAATGTCTTTATTCTTGTCTGCATTTCTCTTTCTTCTCTCATTACCCTGACTATCTTTACAGACCTGTTATTTCCATATGGTTTACTCCTTCTAAGTCTTCACCCTGATTTTCTCAGTCTGTGTACTCCTTTAAATATTTTTGCAGTTATTTTGCTCTTTAAAGCTGTTGGCTTGATTTCTTCCTGGGGGAATTTTCTTTATATCATTTTTAAAAATATGAGCCACCACTTTATGACATCTGGAAAGGTGAACAGGGAATTTCTATTCTTGATTATCCCTCTTATATTTTTAAAAATTTCTTCTTGTTCTCATAGGGACATTCTCAGCCTCCAAATACTTCTGCCAAATTTCTCAGCTGTTGAGAAATTAATTTCAGCTATTACCATAGCAGGATCAGAAAAACTAACATCTTTCACATTGTATTATAGAATCTCTATTTTTCCTTGCATAAAAATACTATCAGTTTCTCTCATTTTTCTAGGAATCTTTTTGGTAATACAACTGTAAGTGTGTGTATTTAAATATCCATCTCATATTACAGATTGGCTTACGTTTTTTACTTTATTGCCAAGAATTTTGTAGTTTGAAAGACCCCTACCCTCTTATGTACTGCATGACTCAATTTTCTCTTGGAGAAATGGAAATATTATTAACTGTAGTTTTTATTTACTGTTGTAGACTGTACTATTGTTACATGTCAAATGTTTTTACATGTGAAGTTTTGAGCAGGATACTTAACTCTCTGACCTTTATTTTCCTTATCTTGAAAATGAAAATAATACTTCATTTACAGATATGGTGTATATTTTAGCAATAATGATTATAAAGAACCTGACACTGAATAATTGGCAGTATTAGTGATGATTGCCATTATCATAATTCACCTTTTAAAGTTTATTCTATCCCCAAAGCATTATTTTATGAGGCAGTTAAAGTTATCTCCTAGTATTCAGTTCTTTTTTAACATGATCATTTATTATGTGGCTTAAAAATATTTGTATTTGGGGCGCCTGGGTGGCTCAGTCATTAAGTGTCTGCCTTGGGCAGATCATGACCCTGGAGTCCCAGGATCTAGCCCTGCATCCAGCTCCCTGCTCAGTGGAAAGCCTGCTTCTCCCTCTCTCCCTCTCCCTTCTTGTGTTCCCTCTCTAGCTGTGTTTCTCTCTGTCAAATAAATAAAATCTTAAAAAAAAAAAAAAGTATTTGTTTTAAGCGGGAGGTAAATTTACTTTAATATATAATGTTTATTTTTTTCTCTTCATTATTAATTTCCAACCATACATTGTACAGTTTGAATGTCATGTCTGGTACACCCATAATAACCACTTCAACACAGACAGACCAGCGCACAGAGGCCTGAGTAGAGACCCTTAACCTTCTATGCATCCTCCTCCATTGATGCAATGTTCAATTTTTGGACTAATATATACAGTATTTTTTAAATTCACATTTCCACAAAGTTTTTTCTTCTTTTATGCAACATTTACTGAGTGCCCTAAACATGCCAGGTATACAGTATTTTTTTAATTCACATTTCCACAAAGTTTTTTCTTCTTTTATGCAACATTTACTGAGTGCCCTAAACATGCCAGGTAATATACTAAACACTGGGAATACAAGGTGAAGGTAATATTCTTGCTCAAATGATTTCATAAACCAGTGGAAGGTACACCCACATGAAATTCATCATTACACTACAAAGTGAATTTATTGTATTTTTTGAGACTCTCTTTGATTTTCTAGTTTTCATTCTCCTTTTAATTCTTCTCAAGTCTTTTAACTCCTTTTCAAAGCGTATGTTAATTCTTGCTTTTTTCTAGGATTGTATTAAAATTAAAAGGGAACTTAGTTTTCTCTTCTCCTGCTCTGCTTTAATTTATAACAGAAATCTTTACTTTTTTCCCAATAGATCTTTTAAAAAAAATTATAAACTTTTCAAATAAAAAGTAGTGTAATGCCAAGACTCTTATATATGCATAAGATAAATCCAATAATTATAATTATTTAATCAGATATGTTTCATTCATCCATATCCTAGATATGAAAATAGTTTACCTTTAAAAATATTTTTTTTTGTTTTTCCAATAAAAAAATATATTTTTGAAACTCTAATCCCATGACCCATCAAAAATTAGCAATTGTTAATCATTCTGGTCATTTACTCTTCATTAAAAAATTCTTTTTTTTTTTTTGGTGGCTACTAATTGGTCTTAAGTATCAAATGTTTTAATGAAATTACATGACCTTATTCCTTAACACAATATATTCACTTCAGCAGGAATTTTTATAAATCTATCAACATATGCCCATAAATAGCTTATTGATTGCTATATTTTCTACTTGGTCAATATTGAATTTTTTATTACATTATTTTATTTTTTTCAGTATTCCAAGATTCATTGTTTATGCCCCACATCTAGTGCTTCTGTGAAGAAAGGGGAACCTTCTTACACTGTGGTGGGAATGAAGGTTGGTGCAGCCACTTTGGAAAACAGTGTGGAGATTCCTTTAAAAATTAAAAATAGAGCTACCCTATGACTCTGCAATTGCATTACTGGGTATTTACCACAAAGATACAGAGGTAGTGAAAAGAAGGGCCATATGTACCCCAATGTTCATTGCAGCAATGGCCACAATCACCAAACTGTGGAAAGAGCCAAGGTGCCCTTCAACAGACAAATGGATAAAAAAGATATGGTCCATATATACAATGGAATATTATGCCTCCGTCAGAAAGGATGAATACCCAACTTTTGTAGCAACATGGCTGGGACTGGAGGAGATTATGCTGAGTAAAATAAGCCAAGTAGAGAAAGTCAAGTATCACATGGTTTCACTTATTTGTGGAGCACAAGGAGTAATATGCAGGACAGTGGGAGAAGGAAAGGAAATGGGAAGTGGGGTAAAGTGGGGAGGGAGATGAAATATGAGAGACTTTTAACTCCAAAAAATGCCATTCTTTGGATGGATCAGTGGTATAAAACAAAAGCCAAGTTATTATGTTCATTGGGTCTAGAAATTGAACAGTGCTTAACTAGGTGATTATTTTGCTCCATGTGAAGTGCACTATGCCTATCCAGGGAAAGGGGCTGTATACCCTAATTCTCAATTGGAAGAGTGTCCAATACATTTGAGGATATGTTTTGAAATCACACCAGTCTTTAATATTATAATATTAGTTCCATATTTCAATTTTTTTCAATTGTCTAAAAAAATGTCCTTTGATACTTGGTGTTCAAATCAGGCTGCTTATGAGATATCTATATCATATTTGGTTATTATTTTCTTTAGTATCTTTTAATTTAGAAAAAGACTCTTTTTTATGGTACTGACTGGTTGACAAAATCTGATCAAATATTTTATAAAATGATCCATGTTACTTCTTTGTGCTGTCAGTTTTATTGCTTCAACTCCTCTATCCCCTATAAACTAGAAGTAAAATCTGAAGGTTTATTAGATTTACTTTCAACATTTTGTCAGGATGCATATTGTCTCTTATCAGGACCACAAAATGGGGGCCCCTGGGTGGCTCAGTCATTAAACATCTGCCTTGGGCTCAGGTCATGATCCCAGGGCCCTGGGATCTAGCCCTGCATTGGACTCCCTGCTTGGTGGGAAACATGCTTCTCCATCCCCCACTCCCCCTGCTTGTGTTTCCTCTCTTGATATGTTTCCCTCCATCAAATAAATAAATAAAATATTAAAAAAAAAGACACACATAATGTCTGGTTGCTCATTATTAGTAGTTGGTAAATTACTTCAGAAAGTTACAATCTGTTCACTCCATTGCACATTCATGATTTCTCATTTGTTTTTCATCTTGAAATCAATAAATTAACTTGGGGTGATGATTTTACTTTTTAGGAATAAATACAATTATCAACCTTTTGCAAAATGTTTTTTAAATACTTTGATAATTCTTGATACAGTCATTATAGTAATTATGGTAAAATCATGACTTTCTAATTCTATCCTTCATATGTATCAACTGGAATTCATACATAAATATTTTTTTTTTCTTATTGACCAGGGTTATTTAGAAAAGTAAAGTACATTCTCTAGAGAAAAGAAAAGAAAAAAGAAGAAAATACTGGGTTTTATTTTCCTTTTATTACTGATTTTCTAAATAAATTATTGTTGTTTTCAATGTCCTCAATAATGACAAAGGAAGTTTTTCTTGTTTCAACTCCTTAGCTTTTTGAGAAACATTTTTAACAGCATGAATATAAAATATATTTTTTAATATTTTAAATTAATTGATCTTTAACTTGCCCTTTCTTTGGCAGTGGAATCTTCCTAAGGTTGTCAACTACGACTTTTGAGAATGACTACATTACTTTTTTATAGCTTCCTTGATTTTTTAGCACAACAAACTATTAATTTTGTATATTTTTCTGCTCTAAACCTGAAATAAACTATTTTTTTCTAAGCAGCCTAATAACTTTTAGTGAGAATATTTACCATCATATGTGCATATGGGTTCTCAGAGTCATTGAGTTGATATAGCTTCTAGGCCTTTTCAAAGGACAGAGATGGGAAATTGTCTCTGAAAAATCCAGTGGGAAATATTATGAATTCACAGTTAACATCAAATTTAATATTATGTAATGTTTAACTTTTTGAATTTTTTTATTTTTAGCTCTCCTCTTTTACACTGAAAATTCTAAAATGATTAACTTTTCATTTACTATTCTATAATATACATAAAACAAATTTTAAATAATCATATTGATATTCTAACTAGAGCAATGCAAGTGAATGAAGTTAAAATACTTTAGATTTTCTTTGTATGTATATATTTCATTTAAGGAAGTATAGCCACAATATTATGTTCTGAATCTTATTGAAATGATTTGTTTTGTCTGTGTGGTTATATTAATGGCATTATATATCCATCTTTTTTTAGTTTGTCTTTAATTTTTCAGACCTGCATTTTTATATACATTTATTTGTAATATATAATAAGCTTGTATATTTTAAGTCAGAATCAATAATAATACTCAGAAAATCTTTTTTTTTTTTTTTGAGATTTTATTTATTTTACAGAGAGAAACACAGCCAGAGAGGGAACACAAGCAGGGGGAGTGAGAGAGGGAGAAGCAGGCCTCCTGCAGAGCAGGGAGCCTTATGTGGGACCCGATTCCAGGTCTCCGGGATCATGACCTGAACCGAAGGCAGTCGCCCAACCAATTGAACCACCCAGGAGCCCCTCAGAAAACTCTTTCATGCATCAATTACCTCCCTCTCTGCCTCCCTGTATAAACATTTCTCTTAGTTTTTGTTTTGACTTTCAGTATTTTGTTTGTTTTGCTTTTGCCTTTGTTTTTTTTATAAATATAGATACAAGTATTATATTATATGCAATATTTTGCTTGTCTTTCCCCTTGTAGGCTTAAGACAAAGCTGCAAATTTATTCCTTCAGGAAATCTTTGTTTAAAAAATTTAAAATTATTCACTTTCCAGAGAAACAGAATACACAAATGAATAATGACTAATGTAATTATAAATTTAATAATAAATTCAAGACAGAAGTTACTTGATGTTGTAACTGAGAATAATGAATGGTGGGATACTTAAATAGGATGTTCTAGGAAAGTATCTAGAGTGAGTGACATTAATCTTAATCTGAAAGATGAGAAAGACTCCAACTGTGTAAGAATCAGAGAAGAGGAAGAGTGTGGAACATTCTAGAAACTAAAATCAGACCAGGGAATTTGGAAATTAGTAGCAAAGAAGAGAAATGAGTTTAAACTGGAGGTTGGATAAAACATGAAGAGAACTAGTATGCCAAGAAAATCAACTTTTATTATATTTAAAATACAATAGAAAGCTACAGAATGGTGAGGACAGAAAAGTGACATGATCTCATTGACATTTTAAAATAACCACATTGGGGGTGCCTGGGTGGCTGAGTTGGTTAAGTGTCCAATTCTTGGTTTCAGCTCAAGTCACGTTCTCAGGGTCCTGAGGACTCCATGCTCAGCATGGAGTCGGCTTGAGATTCTCTCTCCCTCTTCTTCTTCCCCCCCCTCTCCCCCTCCTCCTGCTCATTCATGCTTGCTCTCTCTAAATAAATAAATAAACAAACAAATAAATAAATAAATAACATCTTTTAAACAAATAATCACTTTGCTATTTGGAGAATGTATTAGAGGAAAGCTAAAATTAAAACTGCCTTCTAGTATTACCTGCTTCAGCTACCCTTTTACCCATGACTTGATAATTTCTGTGTTCTTAGTTAGATTTCCCAGCATAGTGCTAAAAAAGCACATTTGTCCTCTGAATGCTTCAATCTCTTTGAAACCTTTTCTGATATAAAGGCATAGTCGATCTCCCTATGATGTGTTTCTACATTCTTTACCATTATTACAGTACCTACACTTTCTTTTTGTATTATGTGTTTATATAGCAGTTTTCCTATGAATCCATGAGTTATCTGAGGGGATAGTGTAGTATTATCTTTGAATTTATAATGACTAATAGATGCATAACAATATCTGGAAGTTTTTAAATAAATAAATGGAGATGTTAAAATAAATCTTCACAGACATTCAGGTTTTTATTATTGTATTTTGTAAATTGTATTCCCACAAAAATATTTAGTGGGAAGTAATACTGTTCTTTTAGATGTTATACCCAGATTCTAATAACTTTTTCACCAAATTCTAATTAACTTTCATATTTTTATCAACCAACATTCATGAAATCATTCTGAGAAGCATTATCCCTTTGTCTTCTAAACACTTTTTAAAGCAATTCTTATTTCATTTTGCCTTACTGGAAAGTCATTAGTGTGTGTGAGTGTGTGTGTATCATATTCCCTACTAGTAAATAAATTCTATGAGGATAAGAACTGCTTCTCTTTTATCCTATTATATGCATGATAATGAGTCTGTTTTTCTCTTTAGCCCTTATCACTTTCCTTGTTTTCTTACTATTCTGCCCATTTTAATGGAACTAACCCTATTATCTGATCAAGGTAGTCTTAGTGTAGCCTGACTGAACTTTTGACCCATTTTTTTCCTGGTTTTAAACATCAGACCTCACTTTTCTTAGAGCATTTACTTGATAAAACTTTGATTGCAAATTCTACCTATGCCCCTTTAAGATGTAAATCATTTCTCAGCCTCCTACAAATTTTAAAAACCAGAAATGTCTTTCTCAAAGATCTGGGAGCCATCCCTTTAAAATGTAGTCATCAAGAAAGATTCCACTCCTATCTCCTCTTCTCTGTGAGGGTCCTCGGAGCCTAATATTAGCAAACATAGCATAGCTTAATTACATTGATCAATGCTTCTTTCTTTTTTTTTTAAAGATTTTATTTATTTGACAGAGAGAAACAGAGCTAGAGAGGGAACACAAGCAGAGGGACTGAGAGAGGGAGAAGCAGGCTTCCTGCAATGTGGGACTCAATCCCGGGTCTCCAGGATCATGACGTGAGCTGAAAGCAGTCGCTTAACCAACTGAGCCACCCAGGCGCCCTGATCAATGCCTCTTAAAATCTTCCAGTGCTATATGCTGGTTAACCGAACATAATAAAAATAAAACTATATTAAATTAAGTTAAATTAAATTAAATTAAATTATTAAGTCAAATTAAATTATTAAGTTTTTTAAAAAGAATATCATTGATAAAGCAGTAAAATTTATCAATTAAAAAAAAAATCCTCGGGCGCCTGGGCGGGCTCAGTGGGTTAAAGCCTCTGCCTTTGGCTCAGGTCATGATCTCAGGGTCCTGGGATCGAGGCCCAAATAGGGCTCTCTGCTCAGCAGGGATACTGCTTCCTCCTCTCTCTCTGCCTGCCTCTCTGCCTAGTTCTGACTCTCTCCCTCTCAAATAAATAAATAAAACCTTAAAAAAAAAAAAAAAAATCCTCCAGTACTCTTCTACTATATCACATCAGCACTTAAACCCTCCTGTCTTTTGTTTCAGTAGAGTTGAATTCAAGTTCTCTCTCCTATTACAGCACTCTTAAATAAAGTCTTCCTTGCCTATTTATCTTTGATGCAATTATTCTTTGATATATCCATCTTTTAATTGTTCACTTGAAGATGACTATCTTCTCCGTGGCTAATGCTGGGATAGGGAGACATAGTGAAGGACAAAGTTGAGACAAGTGCATTCAAACTCCAGGAAGTCTCCTATTCTTTCTTTAGTTTATCAGGTTTACATGATCAAGCAGCTTTTGAATAATTTCTGCCTATACCATGGGTGTAATGGTTACTTTTTGTCTTCCACTTACGCTGTTGACACCTTTACTGAAGTTTACATGGTCACCAGGTTTTGCCAAAAAAGTTGTGCTACACAATGGGTAGAATGTTGTTTCTTTCCTCTTATATTTGTTTATTTAACACCTTGAATTTGGGTCAACTACTATAAAGTAGAAATTTCTGGTGGCCATATGGACTCCATTCTGGATGTACCACATACTACTTTGAGACTTTTATTTATTTGACAGAGAGAAACACAGTCAGAGAGGGAACACAAGCAGAGGGAGTGAGAGAGGGAGAAGCAGGCTTCCCGCCGAGCAGGGAGCCCCATGTGGGACGATCTGATCCCCTGTCTCCAGGATCATGACCTGAGCGGATGGCAGTTGCTTAACCAACTGAGCCACCCAGGCGCCCCTACTTTGAGACTTTTATGTAAAGTTAAAATGAAGATGGCAAGGTTTATATCTTTATTTAGTAGATGAGTATACAGTAAAGATACCCTAAGTAAATGACTTTGCCAGAGTAGAGCTAAGATTAGCCTTGTAGTTTCATTCTACATCTTTAAACCATAATAATTCTCTGTACCTTCTGATAGAGACACTACTGACAACAGAGCTCCCTATGGCTTAACTTAATTTTAGGAGAAAATTTGTTCAAACTTCCTTTGGGAAAAACAAATTTCTAAGGCTAAAAACATTTTGACATTGATGCAAATGACTGATTTTTTAAAAATTCTAATGTATTTATTTTAAAATACTGAAAATCAGGATACATTTGAAATGGATCCATCATTTACTTAATCCTAAATCAAGACTAATAATAACATAGTGGAAGAAAAATAACACAAAATTGCCTAAAAACTGCAGGGTTGCTCTTGCTTTGTTTTTTATTGCTAAAAGAATAGGAGGAAACAGATGCAGATTTGAGCACCAGAATAATGTCCAACCATAGCAACAATAAATAAATAAATACCCACACACACACACACACACAAACAGGCTGGAAGCTATTTTATTTTATTTTTTTAAAGATTTTATTTATTTATCTGACAGAGAGAGAGTACAAGTAGGCAGAGAGGCAGGTAGAGAGAGAGGAGGAAGCAGGCTCCCTGCCAAGCAGAAAGCCTGATGCAGGCCTCCATCCCAGGACCCTGAGATCATGATCTGAGCTGAGGCAGAGGCTTTAACTCACTGAGCCACCCAGGCACCCTGGAAGCTAGTTTAATAATAAATAATATGTTAAAGAAATAATGACAAAAAATATTCTGTGACTGTGTATTATTGAGTGTAAATTGCCTGAATAAGTATAGACTAAGAAAGCGGTGAGTCTTCAAAATTAAAATATCCTTTTTCAAAATTTCTTCTTTAGGTCACCCTAGCTACTTAAATAATTTTGATATATGATGAGCTTGTCAAATGAAATACTTTTCTCATCTCTGGAAAAGCTATATAAAGATACATAGGTATATGATATGTTTCTGTATATATATAATAGGTAATACATTCTTAGACATAGTAGATGAGATTATTTTTATGCTATAACCATTCCTTTTATTACCTACATGGAAGTAGCAGTATACTCCTTTTCACTGGTACTGTTTTTGACCAAGTAGCTTTTTGGTCTCATAGTCAGTGAACTATATTTCTTTTCCCTAGATTTTAGACTTGGTCATATCACATGTTTTAGCCAATGAAATATTAACCCATGTGACTGAAGCAAAAACCAAAAACATGCATGCATGGTGAGGTACTCATTTTTGTACTTCTGATATTCATCATGGGCATAAAATGTCTTGGATGACCTGCTCATTCAGGAAGGATAAGAAAATAGGTGAAACATACCTGGATCCAGCATGTAGCTTAGACTCAAACCAAAATCAGCCTAGCCTAGATTAATTGAAATTTAGCCAATCCACAGGTGACTGAAATAGAATAAATGACAATTGTTCAAAGCTGTTAAGTTTTGGAGCTCTTTATAGGCAACTAGTTGATACAAAAATATACAAAAATCAAATGTTACAATGAAGAATAATTTTCCTTACTACTCCATTTTCTAATCATCCAAGTCCTTGCCCAGGAAGTAAATACTATTATCAATTATTTACATATCCTACAGATATCCTATGCATATATGAGCAACAATGTGCTTTTGTAGACACATATTTCAAAAAATCCATTTTTACATACACTATTCTATATCTTGAATTTTTTAATTTAATAAACCTTTACAATGTAATAAATAATAATAATGAGTTACCATTTGTAGAGTACTAATAGGTCCCAAGATATTTTTATGGATTATTTACTTAATAGTAGTTGTATGAAATAGCTTTTTTAACCCTGATTTTACAATTAACAAAATGAGGTTCAAAAACATTTTTATATTTTCTGAGTTACTCAATGAAGTCTCAGAACCGAGAATGGAACTCTGATCTGTCAGATCTCAAAGCCTTGCATTTACTCACATATACACTAGTTCTATAACTAAGTACAAAATGGAAAGATAAAGATCGCTAAATAAAACATAAAGATCCCTCCATTTTTGTTTTCTTCATATAGAAGGTAGATTATTTAGATGTCCTGCTTTTTGGTGTATGAAGTAATGTGACCCTATGTGTGTCAATATGATGGTGGAAGTTGTGTTTATAGAGAATAATTCTTTTCTCTGACTATTTAAAATTGTTTTTTATGGGGCTGAAGGAAGAACCCCAACACCTCCCGCATTTATTTTTTTGCCACTGCACTCACATGATTCACCAAATATCATTGTACAAAACATTGGTTTAGTGATATATGTATTTGTAATCAAACACAAAGACACATACACACAAATTTACAATACTCAGTATTTTTCAGAGTCTAAAATTACTCCTGTTAGATATAAAAAAATAAAAATACAATATTTATGCTCAAAACTTCTAATAGCAGAAAACATAAAAATATTTCAGTTACTGGTCAAGACAGTAGGAGATTTCCTTTCTTATAAAATTAAGAACTTTATTTTTTTCTAAATCTTTTTATTTTCCAAATAAACAACTTCTGTTGGCTTTCAAATTTTAATTATTGCCAAGTCACATTAACTGGGAGAAGATTTAGATTTAAGCACGTTTACATGATCTTTGAATAAATAATTAACAAAACAGAAGATAAGCTAACACAAAAGTTAGATATAATGTGCCAACATTGTGGGATAAACTGATATTTAAAAACAATACAGTAAACAGTTTAGAGGTATTCTAAAATATATGTGAATGTACTAGACTAAGCAAACTTAGAACACAATTAAAAATCTGTCTAAATCTACTTCCCCTAGTGTGGAGATTTTATAACAACTGCTTAATTACATATAAGTTCACAATTTATTAATACCATTACATATAAAGAAACAACATATTGTTTCTAACACTTAAAAAGTTAACTTTTAAAAAAGTTTTCTTTTTATTTTTAAGAGCATATTTCCACTTTTAAGTATAGTTAATAGTTTTGTTTTGTTTTAACATATAGTGTAATCTTAGTTTCAGGTATAGGACACTTGAAAGTCTTAAAAATTCATGAAACAATGGATAGGGAAATTTTCTAAGAAGTAAATATTTGACAATCACATATTAAATTCATTAGAGTTTCATATAATTATAATTTTATTTATGATTTAAAGCTGATATCAAATTACCCTTTTTAGGAAAACAGTGTGGAGATTTCATAAAAAATAGAAAGTGTGATTCAGTAGTGCATGTTTAGATATATATCAAAAGAAAAAGAAATCATTATCTTGAAAAGATACCTGCATTCCTATGTTCACTGAAGCATTATTTACAATAGTCAAGGCATAGAAACAAGCTAAGTGTTGATCAGTGGATAAATAAAGAAAATGTGGTGTAGATATACGATGAAATATTATCCAGCCATTAAAAAGAAGGAAATTCTGGGACACCTGGGTGGCTCAGCCAGTTAAATGACTGCCTTCTGCTCAAACACTGATCCCAAAGTCCCGGGATCAAGTCCCACATTGGGCTTCTTGCTCAGAAGGGGAGACTGCTTCTCCCTCTTGCCTACTGTTCCCCTGCTTGTGTGCTCTTCTCTCTCTCTCTCTCTGACAAATAAATAAAACCTTAAAAAAAAAAAGAGGGACATTCTGCCACTTGCAACAACATGGATGAACCTGCATAGGAGTACGTTACACTAAGTAAAATAAGTTAGAGAAAGACAAATACTATATGATCTCACTTATATGTGAAATCTAAAGCAAACAAAGAAACAAAAACATAGAAACAAGATATATTAATGATTGTCTGGGGGGAGTGGGAGAAATGAAGGAAATGGCTGAAGACAGTCAAAGCACACAAACTGCAGTATTGAGTAAGTGCTGGAGATGCAACATATCACATAGTGGCTGTAGTTAATTATACTGTACTGTAAATTTGAAAGTTACTAGAAGAGTAGATTTTTAAAGTTCTCACACACATAAATTTGTAACTATGTGAGGTGATAGAAGTGTTAGCTAAGCTTAATTTGGAACTCATTTTACAATGTATGTATATATTAAATCACCACATTGTATAACTTATACTTACACAATATTATGTCGATTACAGGTCTCAATAAAGCTGTTAAGATTTTCTTTCTTGGATTTCCTCTTTGAGACATGGGGGTAAAATTTATTTTGTTCAAACCAATAAACTAAAGTTGAGTATATACTATATGTTAGATTTAGGGGAATTTAAATGTTAAAAAATTAGCATGAGACAAAGAAAGCAACATTTAAAAAATGGACCCTAACATATGGGGTTGAAGCAATCCTGCCTGTGAAGATAGATAAAATGTCTGAAAGATCTATGCCACTAATGAAAAGTTTAACCTTTTTCTGGTATTTTCTAAATTCACAGCTAACTTATGTTCTCTGTCACTGATGCTTCAGCATTCACTCTCCTAAATTTTGCACTTTATGGATTGGCTTACCTTCATTAATGTGTGCTTTCTTTTTCATGTCAATTATAGTTAATTTTAAAGTTAGACACAGAATTCAGTCAGTTCTCTTCTTACCACAAACACTCAGACGTTGCATCTTAGCAAATTTACCACCCTCCCAAATGGTACAATTTTATTTAATTGTGACAATATTTTAGGTATTTGATGTTTTCCAACTCCTGATAATAATTCTTTCTGGAAAAAACTGATATCATTTTTAGGTGACAAAGAACAAAATGTCATTAAGCAGTACTGATCAAAAGTATTAATTAGCATTACATCCCATCACGAGAAATTCATTTCTTTCAATATTTGTATGAAGTCAAGAAAAAATATGAATTTATGATTATTATGCCTTTAACATTTTCTACCATCAGCTGATACTCCTGGAAACAAAAGAAGAAAAAAAAAGAAGTCACAGAAAAGGGCACCCAGGGGCGCCTGGGTGGCTCAGTTGGTTAAGCGACTGCTTTCGGCTCAGGTCATGATTCTGGAGACCCAGGATCGAGTCCCACATCAGGCTTCCCGCTTGGCGGAAAGCCTGCTTCTCTCTCAGTCCCTCTGCTTGTCTTCCCTCTCTCGCTGTGTTTCTTTCTGTCAAATAAATAAATAAAATCTTAAAAAAAAAAAAAAAAAAAACAAGTGTCAGAAAAAAACACAGTGGAGTACACGATGGTCATCATTTGATAAAAGGAAGTGTGCCATTTCACTAGGAGTTTGAAATCTTTACTTTTGCTAATTCTACAAACACCTCATTGCATCATTCTTTTGAAATGTCATTAGACAATGTCATATATGACATCTCCAAAACGGTTTGACACAATGAACATTTTATATGGGTTTTTAAATATCAGCTCAAATAGAAGTTGGGTACACACTATTTTTATTTGTGGGAGGCACATTTTTAACACAACTATGCTACACCTAAATTTGAATGAGATTAACTAATGAGGTTCAAAAACATAACTATTTGGACCTATACTTTAATACATGATATAGCATATAAAACCTATAAATGAATTGTTAATGAATAAATAACCTCAAATATCAGTTGTTTTCATGGGTAGTATCAGAAACTGGAATTAAAAACTAAATACTTAGTATTCCATTGCAGTCATGTTATAATATTCACTGAAGGGAATATACAAATCTATAGTCAATGAAAAGGAGGCAACTTTGAAAATAAAGAAAGTAAACATGTCTTCTTGACTAAATGGGGATCATGGTAATACCACACAAAATTAGTTTCAGGGTGCTATAGACAATATAAAACATTTTAAGGAGGAAAATCTATATTTTCTATACCTCAACTCACTAAGCCATAAATCATAGGAAAGATATTTGGGGCCCAGAAAACTCTAAGGACTGATAATAATAGTGGATTCTTAATAAAATAATGATAATAATAATAGTAAAAGAGGAAAAACACCCTATTATAGTCTTCTTTGAATTGTCAGATTTAATGAAGCATGGTCATGTGATAGGTCCACCAAAAAGTCAGATGCAAAAGATTTCTTCAAGAATGAACTGACTTTCTAAATAGAACAATTTAACATTGCACATTTAAAAATTGCCAAAACAATGATTTAAGTTTTGGTATAGATGGTGTTAACTTGAGAGTGAGAATATAAAAACTAGATTTTTACTTGGCAAATAGGCACTTTTATTTCTTGAAATCCCTAGTATTTCCTAGATAACTATATCTAGACACCATCAATTAATCCAACAATTTCAGCTGAGTGTGCAAACATATCTAATATTTTTTGGTTCAACCACAACTTCGGGTCCTTCAGAAGTAAAAGTATTTGAAGTCAGCTAGGGATGGGGAGCAGTCACTTAGCATGATGAAGCTCTTATTGAAATGAAGAATCAGAGAGTAGAGCTCAGGTGTCCCTGTTGGCTTTATCTCCTGATATTCTCCTTACCTGTTCTGTTGGCACAGATCATTCCTATTGGTAGTTCTGATGGTGGCACATTTGCCTATACTTTCATTGAGAATGAATGGTATTATGGAAATAAAGTTTTACTTTTCTTATCATGACTGAACTTTTTTGCCCTCCAAGTAGGATTCCTGATACTTATCTGACTCTTATTTTTCAAGTTATCAATGAATATGTTGCTCTGAGAATCAGAAATTTGTGCATACTTTTCATGATTCATGAAACCATGGGATTCTTGATGAGCTCAACGGTCCTCTTGTTTCTAAGTGTCATGTGCCAGCACCATTCTTGCTCTAATGTTTACACTCATGAGAGAGCTGAAGTAGCAGTTAAAGAAAGATTAAATTGTTTGCAAATTGGACTAAAATGTTTTGTGAATGTTGAATTAAACTAGCATAAATAATTAAGTATAGAAAAATTGATGTGAATTTACTTGAAAATATCTAGATTATCTGTGTCAGGATTAGTAGTTCAAAAACATAAAAGTAGATTCAATACAAAAATAAAATTTACTTTTTAGAAATGTTTTTAAATATTTTATTTATTTATTTGAGAGAAAGAGGATCATGAGCAAGGGGAAGGGCAAAGAGGGAGGGAAAAGCAGACTCCCCACTGAGCAGGGAGCCCAAAATGGGGCTGGATCATAGGAACCTGAGATTATGACCTGAGCTGAAGGCAGACACTTAACTGACTGAGCCACCCAGGTGCCACAAATCTACTTTTTAAATTCTTAATTTCTTACTAACATCATCTGTTAAAACCTAAACATTTATTTCTGGCATAATTTGTAAAGCTGCTGAAGTCAAACTTCGGTCTGAAGATAGTACATTAGTGTCTCCTTATCTAAGTTTCCCAAATTTCTTCAGTCAGAGGACACATAAATTTATCTCACTTTGTCTTTCTTTTATCAGTTTGGTTCTTAGCAGTTAAAGAAATTCAGTCTCTTGTCAGATTTGTCATCTTGTGTCTTACAATAACTTCCTTGTCTTTATTTTTTAATTCCTCATCCTCAATTAAAAAATATATGTTTGCAGTGAATGCAAATGTAAATTTTTACCAGAATGCATTAATATCCAAATTCTTTCAATTTGCATCCAAAATCTTGACTTTTCTTCTCATAAGTTCCTAGGAAATGATGATCCTGGATCTCCAGGTCATAATAAATGGTGGTAGGATTGGCTTGAACAGAATGGTGAAAACTACACTATAAATTAACAACTTGTGTCTATCATCCAATTACAAGTTGGTATGATGATTACATTCCTGTTGGAGGTGAAGAAATAATTGTGTTCAGCAGAAAAGGACTAACACATTTCTTCATTACTTAAGGTTAATTTCTTTTCAAAAATATCAAAAGCAAGGATATTGGCAACTTTATTCCTAATAATATAAACCTACATATTGTCCTGGGACATAAACTCTGTGTGATCCTCCATCCCTTCATTTATAGTTTGACACAAGCAAAATTAAACTCATTCAGAGACATCATATTGATCATAACCATTGTTCATCTATTCCTTTAAGTTCTCAAAGGATAACCAGAGTGAGATTTGCAGGCTAAAGGAAGCTTATGCAAGTAATTTTATTTTTGTTTGTTTTCCACTCTCTAACAGAGACTTTTTGTTTCATGAATGAATTCCATTTCAAATTTGACTGACCCGTATTTAAGACTAAAATACATACCCTTTAAACTGGTTGGTTTCCTTTACTTCAAGAGTAAAAAGGAGTTAATGTAATAGGCTTCAGGGATTCTAAGGCAAATAGGCTTGTTTCTATCTAAAAAAGATATCACACAAAACCTTGTACGCTAAGAGTCACCTATCTTTGTATATATGAAATAAGCAACACTATAGGCAAGAACCTAGCTTAAGCTGTGGAGAGGCTAGGAAGGTTCACTCTTTACCTCAAATCAGGGACTTTGAGACCTTTAGAGATCTATCCAAGTCCTTCCGAACTAAGAAATTTCAGGTTTATTCTAATGGCTAAAATTTAAGTTTTGAATTGAAACATTTTATCTCAGCAAAATAGAAGATATAATCATATAAAATACATTATTAAATTTTCTTACTATTAAATAAATCACAGTGATAATACCTGGAATATCACCTAACTAATCTATTTATTATTCATGATTTATTTTTCTCTAAATATTTTAACATCTTAAATCAATTTCAGAAATTTTTCAATGGAAAAAACAATATTAAGTAAAGAAATATTATGTAGAATATTTTCCCATGTCTATTGGAGTTATTCTTTAACATATTCAACCTTAAATCAATAAAACTAATATGGTCTGATACTAAATATCTCAGCTAAGTTAACTAATTTAATCATCAAAGCAAATCCATGAAGTGAGCATCATTATTGTAATGTCCATTCTATATATATGTGGTGAAAGTTATAATAGAAATAAATTAATTCAAATTCTAAAATTACCAAGGTGATCTCTACCAAAGACAGGATTTTATAAGCCCATGTAACATAGTGTCACTTTTTTAATCTTTAAGGCACTGTATCTTTAAAAGAGCATAGACTAAAATGTGAAATGGTAATTAGAAACATTAGTTGTTCTAGATATTAACTATATGTATATATCTAATGTCATCTTTTGTATGCATAACATGCAATATTTATAGTGTGATAACATATATATCTTAGTGGATATCTTCAAGCATATGGTATATATATGTGTGTGTTTGTGTGTGTAGACCTTTTACCCATATTTTTATAAATAAACCTGTATGAAAATATTTAGAGATTATACATTACAGGCAGGTATTAAAATATTACCTACAGGGCTATTATACTGAGGGTAGATTAGGAACCAACTAAATATCCCTCATCAAGAGACTGCAGGAAAAATTATGGTTATATTTATATGCAGTCTTGGGAATGAAATTTTTGAAGAAAATTTAGTAACATTGGAAAATGTTAATTATGCAAAATTAAACAAAATATACTGAAGTCAACTATTTATAATCAATATATTCATTTGGTTGGTGATTATTTTTACTGTCACTACATATCAGACATAGAACAAAAGAAAAACAATGATAATCAAGACAAATGAAATTCATGCCTTTATGGACACCTATATATCATGCATTTTTCCACCTTTCTACCGACTTATCCACCTGTATCATTCAGCTAATACTGTGTAACAAACTACTCTAAAAGTGACACAAAGCAGTTATTCACTTTCAGATTCTTGCTCTTATATCTGTGGATCATTTAGAGTTTAGTTAATCTAAACAGGATTCTTCTGGGCAGCTGGAGTCCTATCAGGGACACTAGAAAGTGACTAGAAATCTAGAGGATGAAGAACTCTATGGATAGCTCCAGGAATACATCATTGCCTGACAATAATAGTTGATTATATATTGCAGGTTTTCTGAAATTCCCAAAACCAGCCTCTCTGTGCCTACTCAGAGGCACCCACACCAGCTTGTCAAAGTCCCTCTCTTAGAATTCTGTGTTCCTCCTCCAGCTGTGTCCCTTTTTTGAACTCCTAAGACATAATTATCAAGGGAGTAGTGCCTCTTCTTCAAGTTTTCTATCCATCCTCTGAAGAGATTTTACTCAGAAGCCTGACCAGGAAAACTTCACAGGAGTCTAGGCTCTTACATTCATGAGGTCTTTCCTCCAAACTTCTGTTTTTAACAATCTCGGTATCTTCCCTTTTTATTCTTCAGCCATAGGGATGGTTAAGTGCTTTCCACAGCTGTTATCTCCATGATAAATTAATGCTTCCTTTTGCTTTTTAACTAGTAAATTTGTCTCCAATAGTTAGTTATTGAGATTAATTTCTATTAAATCATATGTTAAAATGACTACTGTGGATTACATTTAATGACTAAACTCTGATTCACATTCCATTGGCCAAAGCAAATCACATGACAAACCAGGCCAGATGTCTGTGTAGAATTATATACTCTTCTCTGCTAAAGAACTCAAATGTTGCATTATAATTTATCCATTGATTTATTTTCTTCTAGCATTATTTTTTTCACCGTTTTTTTTTTTAAAAGATTTTACTTATTTGATAGAGAGAAACACAGCCAGAGAGGGAACACAAGCAGCGGGAGTGAGAGAGGGAGAAGCAGGCTTCCTGCCGAGCAGGGAGCCCGATGTGGGGCTCGATCCCAGGTCTCCAGGATCATGACCTGAGCCTAAGGCAGTCGCTTAACCAACTGAGCCACCCAGGCACCCCTTTTTCACCTTTTATATGCTGAGAAGAAAATAATTTGAAAATACATTTGTGTGTTGTCTAAGGAAATAATTCAACATAGCCAATGTTTTTTACCAGCATTTTTTTCTCTAATTTTCATTTGTGTGAGCTCATTATGATAGTAACAATAGTTTACATTTATTAAAGGCTTACCAAGTGTGGCACTAATATATAATCCTTATGACAGACTTATCTTTATTTTTGAAATTAGAAAACTGTGAGTTTGAGAGATCATAATTAATCCGAGTCTACATTTTAATTATTTTTAATTTTAGAATTTTTATTTTTTTGCAATTTCCCACATTTTTAAATGCTGTATAGCCAGGATTCAGAAACAATCATCTGTTGGTAAAGCCCATATGCTTAACGACCATAAAACACTACTTCAAAATGAAACTCTACTGGAAGTAATAGTCATGTGGTTTTAAAATCCATCTAATTCTTCAGGTAATTACATCTTTAAGTATATTTAGAAATATTTTTAATAAAAATTATCTGAGTTGAAACCATGTTTTCCCATGTACCAGAGAGTACAAGGGAACATGTGATGACTTATTTACTGAATGCTCATAGTGATATGTGTGTATGTATGTGTGTGTCCACGCGTGCAGCTAATCATCTTTTTTTTTGCTTTGTTTTTTTTTTAAAGATTTTATTTATTTATTTGACAGAGAGAAACACAGCTAGAGGGGGAACACAAGCACGGGGAGTGAGAGAGGGAGAAGCAGGCTTCCCCCTGAGCAGGGAGCCTGATGTGGGGCTAAGGCAGTTGCTTAACCAACTGAGTCACCCAGGAGCCCCGTTTTTTTTTGTTTTTTAAAGATTTTATTTATTTGACATAAGAGACAGAGCGAGAGAGGGAATACAAGTAGGACGAGTGAGAGAGAGAGAAGCAGGTTTCCTGCCAACCAGGGAGCCCAACGCAGGGCTCGATTCCAGGCCTCTGGGATCATGACCTGAACCAAAGGCAGACACATAAAGACTGAGCCGCCCAGGTGCTCCTGCAGCTAATCATTTTGTAATGCATTTTCTCAGGCAGGTATGGTTTAAAAGAATCTTTGAAAGTCACATAATATTTCTCAACATTATAATTTTAGATAATTTTAGAAAGTTTCACCTTAGACAATATTTAAAATATAAATATGTTGCAAATTTCCATGTTTGCTAAAATAATCATGACATAAACACAATTTAAGACAATGGAATTAAATGAGTTATAAGCCTTTTTAAGCAGTCTGATCTTTGACTCTCTTTTTCTTCACACTGAACTAGGTTTTTACTTTTTTTCTTTCTTCCTAAGGTCAATATGTCTTGATTATCATTGTGTGTGTGCCTGTGCATGTGTGGTGTGTGTATGCTATTTGTGTGTGTCATCACCATTGGTTTGTTTTTTGTCATTTTGGAATGTCAGGTGAAAGGGAAATGACAGTAGCAGACAAACTATTATATGTGTACCAGAAAGTACACAGGAACTGGCATTGATTTATTCACTGAATCCTTACAGTGAGCGACATAAATCAAAACTCTCCATGACAGAAGAGAAAGGCCAGTAAGTTTTGGTAGAAAAATGATATAGGTACGATTTTCAGTGAAAAAGAGGAGCTTCTTTCCTTGCTGCCATCTACAGTAACTGCAAGGAGCTTGCAAGTCTGATGTTCCTAATGAGAGTTTCTAAGCTGAAGGAATCTTTTACAGTGCTAATAGAGCTGATGATGAGAATTGAATACCTAAGGTGAACTGATGAAAAGATTGGCTTACATACACTTCTTGGGGTAGTAATCAGATGTGACATATTTTTTTCTGTAATAAATGACAGTTCTTCCTAAGAATACATGGATATTTTTTTCATAGGGAAATAATAATGAAGTCTGGTCCTTGCCAAAAATGTAGTATTTTCCTATCAATTAGTGCAAATGGAACTTATTTTGTGGATTTATTATGCAGAGCATGTATATAAAGTGTTATGGAGATATAGTTATAAAAATATATATTCTTTTCTTTATGGTAAAAAAATAAAAAAAAATATTTGCATCAAAATGTATAGAGTAGATTAGAGTTCTACACAAGCATAAAATGCTAAAAAAATTTGGAACATAAGGAAATTACATTTATTTGGTTATAATTCTGTATAAAGATTTTCTGTCTCCATTTGGGCACACAGAGGCAAATACAAATAGCGTAATAGTGTCTGACAGGATATCATAACATCACATGTCTTTAGTCAGTCTGACCAACCTTATACACAGGTAATTGCAGTATCATGGACCTCAGTATTCATTTAAAACACACACGGTTACAGCGTTATCAGGTTTCAAGTCATTCTTGTATAACATCTAATAATAGAGAACACTAAGTAATACATTTAATGTTGAATGAATGAGTTCTAGGAATTTTTGGAAAGCTTCAATGGGTTGTAATTCATTCTGTTTTGTCTTACTCTGGAATTCCAAAGAATTCACCTGGGATTTTATAGGAATTTTGGTATCACTCTACTCAAAAATAACTTTCATCTCCTAAAGTAATTTTGGCTCCAAATTGGCTTGCTGCCATAGTTTTGAGTAGGTCCATGTGCCCAAAACCACACTGTTGGATCAATCTGGTTTGTGGTATTTTTCTGACATAGTAGTCTACATCTTGCTTTCTACCATAACAACGTAGATAGTGTTAAACAAACTAACTACTGAATAAATAAATAATAAATGAAGGAAAAATATATATAAAAAAACTTCTATATTTTGCCTACTTCAGTCCATATCTTATTATTTTGGAATTGAAACCAAAAATTACTTAATTGTAAGAGTTGGTCTGAAAGCAATGTCATACTTCATGATCTTCTTTTCCTATCATAGATTTTTGTTTCAAATATAACCATTTGATCCAAGGGAAATTCTTTAATTTCTTAATTAATTATTTAATGATTAATATTAAATAATTATTATTTATTAATTTATTTATTTCCTAATCCAATTATTTAATTTAATAATAAATTACTGGATTATTTAATTTAATCAAATTAGTAAATTGGTGCCAAGATCTCATTAGTAATAAAACATCACAGTAAAAGTCTGAGAATTTCTTTTGCCAAAACTCTCCTAATTGCTCTAGATCCCAATTTTCCTGAAGCTTATTTGTAGTAAATCATCACTTTTTTTTTTTTTTTTGGAGCATATTTTCCCCAGTGCCCCCAAAACAAATTTGTCCTAGTAAAAGTAATCAACAAAAATCAACAGGTGAAAAATACTTTCACCTGTGATATTAGATCATTTTAATTTATAATTTCTATGCTCCTTAGCAGATAAAAATATTGAACGAATTAGGGTTGAAATATCAAAAGCAGTTAGAATTACTGATATCCCTTAAATATGTAATTTCATACACATATATATAATTTTATAAGAATGTATTTTTAGGGGAGCCTGGGTGGCTCAGTGGTTAAGCCTCTGCCTTCAGCTCAGTTCATGATCCTGGAGTCCTGGGATTGAGTCCCACATGGGGCTCCTGCTCGGCGGGAAGCCTGCTTCTCCCTCTCTCACTCCCACTGCTTGTGTTCCCTCTCTGGCTGTGTTTCTCTCTGTCAAATAAATAAAAAATCTTAAAAAAAAATAATGTATTTTTAATTGTTTTATGCTATCTGATCTTCTTGGATCTTAATGTAATAGTAATCTATCCACTCTAGTGGAATATGGGATACTGGTAGTCCCTGAAATGCCACAGCAAAAATTACAATAGTTAGCAGCAGCCTAGAATAAAGTAACAATGGAAGATAATGGTTTAAATTATTAAATAACTGCTGTGCTATATTTCTGTGGTAGGAATGATGACAGTATATACACTAAATTCTTCTGACTGCACAGAATTAACAACAAACTGTGAAGTTGAAACCTTCAAATACTTCATGTAATAGTTAAAGAACATACTTCTATGATTTCTTCAAAAACATATTTTATCTCTTATAATAAAGGAGCCAATGCTTCTGTAACCAGATCCAAAGTTTAATTCTGAAGACAAAAGTACAAACAAATTGAATCCAGATCCTTTCAAGGTCTTATGTTGATTGAGAAATAGCAATATCCTGAAGATTATACTAGAAATATTTGAGAGGATTTAGATGAATCTGATACATTGAATGTCCAAATCTTACTGATCTTTTCTTGCCATTTCCTTTTCTTCTGGTAAGAAGACTATGTTCTTTTCATTTTAGGAGTCTGTACTGCCTTCACCTGAAATAATCACTGTTCTCCTATACCCATCTTATTAACTATTATTTTTTCCAGAAGTATTATTGGAATCAGTTTTAAAAATTTCTGAAGGGAATGAGTTTAAAGTCTGAATTTGGAGGAGATAGTATTTGCACCAAAAGAAGAGCAAGGTTTTGATACTTTATATTGGGCAAAATATGGAGCAATATGTATAGTAATTAAATCTTAAGTATAGAAATTAGATCTTAAGGTCAAAAAACAGTCAAGAAGGAAAATTAATTTAAAGTGGGCTGAATTTTTTTAAAGATTTTATTTATTTATTTGACAGAGAGAGAGATCACAAGTAAGCAGAGTGGCAGGCAGAGAGAGAGAAGGAAGCAGGCTCCCTGCTGAGCAGAGAGCATGACACGGGTCTTGATCCCAGGACTCTGAGATCATGACCTGAGCCAAATACAGAGGCTTTTACTCACTGAGCCATGCAGGCACCCTAAAGTGGGCTGAATTTAACAATATAGGCACACATGCTAGACATTTTGGACTTAATGTGTTAGTTGGTTGATGATGCTTAGATGGATAACCAAAACCTAATCCAAATGATAGCTATTTTAAATGAATTTGGAGTGTTATGACTATCTTGATATAATATCCTTACATAAATCCCAAATCTAAGAGATATAAGGATGTTGTAAGGGATTTATCTTTGGTAATATCTCTTGGGAGGTCTTCAGAGGGCATTCTTAGATTCATGTCACCAAAATATTGAAAATTTATTTGTGAGGGAAGCACCAGTGTTCTTGAAGAATTCTGCATTTGAAATCTTCTTCAGGCAGGGGCTAACAAAAAGAACAGACTTCTTGACAGTCAAGGTCATGCCAGTATTCCAGATTAAGAGATGCCAAAACATAGCCTTAAATAGTGGTTTAAAGGCCAATGTGGTTCCTGAAATGGGCGGTTAAGCTGGTACAATAATAATAGCTTTCATTTTAGATGTCTTTGGTAGTAGCATATTGATCATGGACATTCTAGCAGTGAAATAAATGAACATCATAGTGCAGTGTTAATGTGATATTTTAAAATCAAAACCAAAACAAACCAGAAAAGGTACCACCTGTAGACCTAATTTGAGCTATCATTTTACAAAAAGAAGGCTTTCATCATATTGGAGAGGGAAGACCTTTGGTCATAGATCTAGGTTTTATAAAAAGCCTAAATCCCTACATAAAATATCCCATAATAGAGGTACCAGTTTACATTATAACTCATATCTTTCTAGTTTTTAGCAAAAAGTAAAGAAAGAGTGAGAAAAAGAAAAGTATACTGGTCTGAAATATTTTTTTAGGTTAGTAGTTTTGACTGAAGTACAGACAAAATAAGGCTAAGACTACCTTCTCTTCCACTTGGCCTATACTCTGGTAACTCCAACAGTACATAAAATATCTATACAAATATTTACCATTGTTAGATTTTCTTGTGGATAGACACTCTAAGAATGATATAGTGTCTCTCTGAATCTTTTAATACAGACTTTGGTTTAAATTCTAATTTGTCTGATATAAGAATTGCTACCCCAGCTTTCTTCTGAGGTCCATTGGCATGAAAATGGTTCTACAACCCCTCACTTTCAGTCTGGAGGTGTCTTTCAGTTCAAAATTTGTCTCTTGTAGACAGCATATGGATATATCCTATCTTTGAATCCAATCTGCAACTACGTGCCATTTAATGGGAGCATTTAGGTTGTTCACATTGAGAGTAATGACTGAAAGCTATGTGTTTATTTATCCTATTGTCTGTACAGTCCATGTTTCTATGGATACTCTCTGTAAATTTCTAGTCTATATTATTCTTGTGGTATTTCTTCTTTTATAGAATCCACCTTAGTATTTCTTGCAGGGCTGGCTTGGTGGTCACATATTCTTCCAGTCTCTGCCAGTCCTGGAAGCTTTTTATCTCTCCATCCATTCTGAATGAGAGCCTTGCTGCAAAAATTATTCTTGGCTGGATGCTCTTCTCATTTAGTACCCTAAATAAGTCTTGCCAGACCTTTCTGGCTTGCCAGGTCTCTGTGGATAGGTCTGAAGTTATTCTGATGTTCTTCCCTCCATACCTAAGAAATCTCTTTCTCCTGGCTGCTCTCAAGATGACTTCCTTGGTTCTGAAATTTACAAGTCTTACTATTATATGCCAGGGTGTTGGTCTGCTGTCCTTGATCTTGGGAATTATCCTCTCTGCTTCTTGGACTTGTATGCTTGTTTCCTTCCTCAGGTTAGGGAAGTTCTCAGCTATGATTTGCTCAAATATACCTTCTAGTCCTCTCTATCTCTCCACCTCCCTCAGAGATCCTAATAATTTTAATATTGGAATGGTTCATGGAAGAAGTGGACCTTCAAATCTATGGTCAACTAGTCTTTGACAATCAAGAAATAAATATCCAATGGAAAAAAGACAGTCTCTTCAATAAATGGTGCTGGGAAAATTGGATATCTGCATATAGAATGAAACTGCCCCATTCCCCTTACACCATACACAAAGATAATCTCAAAATGGATGAAATGCCTCAGTGTTAGACAGGAATCCATTACAATCCTAAATGATACATAGGCAGTAACCTCTTCAACATCGGCCACAGTAACTTCTTGCTAGACACATCTCCAAAGGCAAGGGAGAAAAAAGCAAAAATGAATGTTTGGGACTTTATCAAGATAAAAAGCTTCTGCGCAGCAAAGGAAACAGTCAACAAAACTAAAAGACAACCAACAGAATGGGAGAAGAGATTTTCAAATGACATTACAGATAAAGGGCTGCTATCCAAGATCTATAAGGAACTTCTCAGACTCAATGCTCAAAAAAACAAATAACCTCATCACAAAAATGGGCAGAAGACATGAACAAACACTTCGCCAAAGAAGACATACAAATGGTTAACAGGCACATCAAAAAATGTTCATCATCATTAACCAATTAGGGAAATACAAATCAAAACCACAGTGAGATACCACTTACACCAGTTAGAATGACAAAAAATAACAAAACAGGAAACAACAAGTGTTAGTGAAGATGTGGAGAAAGAGGGACCCTCTTACACTATTGGTAGGAATACAAGTTGGTACACTCACTCTGGAAAACAGCATGGAGCTTCCCCAAGATGTTAAAAATAGAGCTACCCATTGACCCAGTGACTGCACTATTGGGTATTTATCTCAAAGATGCAGACATAGTGAAAAGAAAGGACACATGCACCCTAATGTTTACAGAAACAATGTCCACAATAGCCAAACTATGAAAGGAGTTGAGATGCCCTTCAACAGATGAATGGTTAAAGAAGATATGGTTCATATATACAATGGGATATTATTCAGACATTAGAAAGGATGAATACCCATCATTTGCATCTACATGGATGAAACTGGAGGGGGTTATGCTAAGTAAAATAAGTCAAGCAGAGAAAGACAATTATCATTTTGTTTCATTCATATGTGAAACATAAGCAATAGTACAGAGGACCATAGGGGAAGGGAGGGAAATTTGAAGGAGAAATCAGAGAGGGAGATGAAACATGAGAGACCATGAGAAACAAACTGAGGGTTTCAGAGGGGAAGAGGGTGGAGGGATGTGGAAACTAGGTGGTGGGTATTGAGGAGGGCCTGTTTTATTAACAAGCACTGAGTGTTATACATAACTAATGAATCACTGAACACTACATCAAAAACTAATGAGACTATATAAACCATTTAATAATTCATGCAAGGAGAAAAACAAACAAAATTCTAAAGTTTGGGAGAAAAAAACATGACCTTTTTCATCAAATAACAAGTCTCATTTTTAAAGAGCTTCAACTTTGTTACTGGATCCTCAGTCGAGAATAAAAGGGACAACTTATCTATAATCATGTGGTCTCGACTATGCAACATGATTAGCTGTTATCAGATTCATAAATCCCTAGACTCAGACCTTTACACATTCTGATACCATGAGTAAGCTAGCTCAGACTCTCATGGGATCTAATTCTGCTGAATTTTTATCTCTACTTCCATTCTTATCTACAGCCTGTTAGGGCATTCTACAGAATCAATTGACTGGGAGAAACACACACACACACACACACACACACACACACACACACACACACTTTATTAATTATTTATTTATTTATTTATTTCAAAATAGATACTTTAATATATATGCACACACACATACACACATGTAAGACTTATTAACATATTTGAAGGAATTATCTCATGTGATTTAGTGACTGAGAATTCTATAGTTTGCAAACTTGAGATCCAGATTTTTTTAAAAAGAATTTGCTTATTTGTCAGAGACAAGGAGAGCAGCACAAGCAAAATGAGGGGCAATGGGAGAAGCAGGCTCCCCTTAATCGAGGAGCCCAATGCAGGACTTGATTCCATGACCCTAGGATCATGGCCTGAGCTGAAGGCAGACAATTAACTGACTGAGCCAAGCAGGTATTCCAGTGTAGTTCCAGACTGAGAACTGGTAAACTCGAGATGCAAAAGAAATGAGATTTCAGTTGCAATCTAAAGACAGGAATATAATGCTGTACCTACTCACATAGTCACGCAAGAGGAGTTCTACTTATGCATGGGAGGACCAGCCTTTTGGTACTATCCAGACCTTTAATAGATCAGATGAGGTCCATTCACATTAGGAAGGGAATTCTGCTTTATTCAGAATATTGATTACAATGGTAATCTCATCTGCAACAACCCTCACAGAAATACCAAAAATAATGTTTGACAAATATCTTGGTGTCCCATAGTTCAATCAAATTGACATATAAAATTAATTCTCACAGGCCTGAAAGATAATTGTGTAGTAAAATCCTTTCAGTGGTAGAATTTTAAGCATGACATCTGGTTGTTCACTTTGCATAGGAAAATAGTTGGTTGGAGGTACAGATATACATATATTCATTGACATTAACAGTCAGGAACACTGACCAATAATTTATCCAATAGGGCTAACCTTAGAAGCAGTACAATTAAAAAGTAGGGAATATTTTGTTAAGAAGATTAATGATGAACTTCTAATAATTTGCAAATTATAGATATTTGTTATTTATGTAAATGTTTTCAAAAGCATAATGGTATAGAAGAGACTTGCAATACCAAGGAAGATAAGATTTCTCATTGTGTGAATGACAGTCAGGTTCTTTATCTGTCACCTAATGTTTATTTGGTAGGCTCACTAACAAACTGACAATGAAAGCTGGTATAGAATTGGAACCAATTTGATACACTATATAAATAAAAGCAAGACATGAACCATATGATCCTTTCAATAGATGCAGAAAAAGCATTTGACGAAGTACAGTATACTTTCTTGATTAAAACCCTTCACAGGGTAGAGATAGAGGGTACATACCTCAACATAATAAAAGCCATCTATGAAAAACTCACAGAAAATATCATTCTCAATGGAGAAAAGCTAAGAGGTTTTCCCCTAAAGGCAGGAACACTGCAGGGATGTCCACTATCACCACTGCTGTTCAATATAGTACTAGAAGCCCTAGTCTCAGCAATCAGACAATGAAAAGAAATAAAAGGCATCTGAATGGGCAAAGAAGAAGTCAAACTCTCACTCTTTGTGGATGATATGATACTCTATCTGGAAAACCCAAAAGACTCCACCCCAAATCTGCTAGACCTCATATGGGAATTCAGTGAAGTGTCAGGATATAATATCAATGCACAGAAATCAGTTGCATTTCTATATACTGATAATGAGGCAAAAAAAAAGAGAAATTAAAAAGTCAATCCCATTTACAATTGCACCCAAAACTGTAGGATACCTAAAAACAAACCTAACCAAAGAGGCAAAGGATCTATACTCAGAAAACTATAGAATACTCATGAAAAAAAATTGAGGAAGACATAAAGAAATAGAAAAATGGTTCATGTTTATGGACTGGAAAAATAAATATTGTGAAAATGTCTATGCTACCTAAAACAATTTACATATTCAATGCAATCTCTATCAAAATACCACAAACTTTTTTCACATAACTGGAACAAATAATCCTAAAATTTATATGGAACCAGAAAATACCCCGAATATCCAAAGGAATGTTAGAAAGGAAAACCAGAACTGGTGTCATTAGAATTCTGGACTTTGAGCTCTATTACAAAGCTGTAACCATCAGACTATGTGATACTTGCACAAACAGACACAAAGATCAATGGAACAGAATAGAGAACTCAGAAATGGTCCCACAACTATATAGTCAACTAATCTTTGACAAAGCAGGAAAGGATATTCAATGGAAAAGACAATCTCTTCAACAAATGGTGTTGGGAAAATTGGACAGCAAGTTATAGAAGAATGAAACCAGACCATTTCCTTACACTGTACATGAAAATAGTCTCAAAATGGATGAAAGACCTAAATGTAATACAGGAATAGATCAAAATCCTTGAGAACAGAGGCTACAACCTCTGTGACCTCGGCCACAGCAACTTCTTGCTAGACACATCTCCAAAGGGAGGGGAAACAAAGGAAAAACTGAAATTTTGGGATTTCATCAAGATAAAAACATTTTGCACAGCAAAGGAAACAGTCAACAAAACTGAAATACAGCTGACAGAATGGGAAAAGATATTAGCAAATGACATATCTGATAAAGTGCTAGTATCCAAAATCTATAAAGAACTTATTAAACTCAACACCAAAGAACAGATAGTCCAATCAAGAAATGGGCAGAAGATATGAACAGACATTTCTGCAAAGAAGACATCCTAATGGCCAACAGATATATGAAAAAGTGATCCACATCATTTGGCATCAGGGAAATACAAATCAAAACCACAATATGATACTGTCAGAATGATTAAAATTAACAAATCAGGAAACAGTAGATGATGGTGAGGATTTGGAGAAAGGGGAACCCTCCTACACTGTTGGTGGGAATGTAAGCTGGAATAGCCACTCTGGAAAACAGCATGGCATTTCCTCAAAAAGTTGAAAAATAGGCTACCTCACAACCCAGCAATTACTCTACTGAGTATTTACTCCAAAGACACAAATGTAGTGATCCCAAGGGGCAGTTATGTCCTGAGGTTTATAGCAACAATGTCCACAATAGCCAGACTATGGAAAGAGCCCAGATGTCCATGAATAGATGAATGAGTAAAGAGGATGTGGTACAACACACACACACACACACACACACACACACACACACACACACTGAAATATTACACAGCCTTCAAAAAATGAAATCTTGCTATTTGCAATGGGATGGATGAAACTAGAGAGTATTATGCTAAGCGAAATAAGTCAGTCAGGGAAAGGCAATTATCACATGGTCTCACTGATATGTGGAATTTAAGAAACAAGGCAGAATATCATAGGGGATGAGAGGAAAAAAATGAAACAAGATGAAACCAGAGAGGGAGATAAACTATAAGAGACTCTTAATCATAGAACACAAACTGAGGATTGATAGAAGAGAGGAAAGGGGGCTGGAGAGATGGGGTATGTGGGTAATGGACACTAGGTAGAATATGTGTTATAATGAGCACTGGGTATTATATATGACTGATGAACATGTGCCTGTACCCCTGAAACAAATAGTACAATATATTAATTAATTGAATTTAAATAAATAAATGAATATTTTTAAAAATAAAATAAATGTACAGAGAAAAGGACCATTAGAAAAAAATGACATAGCCTCAAATACATAAGCTTTCTCACAAAGGTAAATCTGGCTACTTCAACTGCTCTATGACCAAATGCCTACAGTGAGGATCATCTAGGAACACTACATATATATATATATATGTTCCTATTGGGAAGAGTGGCAGTAAGTTCTGGTGGAAGTTTAATGAGTTTTTACCTTTGAATCACAGCATAGTAATTCCCCACTTTCGGTGCTGTCACTTACTCTAGATAAACATTACCCTCTGTGTCTGTAATTTTTCTCCCCTCATTCTTATCCATTGACTTACAGAATACATTATTTGCTACCATTATTATCTAATACAGTGTTGCTTCTGACCAAGGCATTCACTTAACAACAAAGGAGTAAAGCAATAGACTCATACTCAAGGAAATCATTCACCTTACTGGGTACCTCATCACTCCGAAGCACTTGGTCCAGTAATATAGTGGAATGACTTATAGAAGATTTCTGCATAACAATACATAGTAGAATTGGAGAAATGTTTTTTTTTTTTAAAATTGGTTTTGCTCTGATGACCACAAATGGAGTTGTTTTTTTTTTTCTCTTAGTCAGAAAACAGATTGGAGACTCAATGGTTGAAAGTAAGAATAACCCCTTTTGTTATAATCCCTCAGAACTCCCTTAAAAATGATTTTTGTCTCCCTTCCCTATAATTTACTGCTTTGATGGTTTAGAGGTCTTTGTTTCCAAAGGAGGAATACTTTCACAAGGGCACAGTGATTGTTTCAATGAACTCAAAATTAAGAAAACTGTCCTAATCTTGTGAGTTCCTAATATCACGGAACCAATAGGTAAAGGCCAACTGTTTGTAGTTATTATCTTACTTATTAAAGGTGCAATAGAATTTCTGGTACACAATGGAGCAGAGAGGATTATGTTTGTGAACCAATGGACTCTCAATACCACAGCAATCAAATATAGGCATGATATTTAAGGAATAAAGTTTGAATCACCTTACTAAGCAGAGTTTCACAAACTTTTGAGGCACCGTGCATAAATGGAACATAGTGAAAGAAGGAAGTTTTAAATAGCAGCTAAATACCATTTGTTAAATAAGGACTAAACAAATAATCATATTATCTTCATTGTTTTATATCTTATCTGTTGCCTCTTTTAAAGCTTTTCTATTTTCAGGGCACCAAACTGGATCAGTTGGTAGAGCATGTGGAGAGGGTTTGTGGTTAAACTATATATACACATAGATGATAAACATCATTTAATTCTGTATATACTATAGCATTTGAAGAGAATTTTTGGAAAAGAGCAAACACATTGTTATACATCACATCATGTTAGGCAGTCACATGATCTTGTTGCCATTGTTTGGGAGATAAGCTTGAATAGAAGGCTGTGTACTGGCACCAAGGAACCAAAGAGAAGGATTGTGCCACATTGATTGTTGATACTCAGAAGCATTCTCACCGCCTTCTGTGTTCTGTCCAATAGCTTAGAAGCATATGGCTAGACAATGAATTTCCCAGAATGCTTTGTGGCAAGGCTTTGGTTTAGATTATAATAAGATGAGTGACTATTATTAGATCTTGAAAGCAGAAGTGAAACACAGCCCAATTCTTCTTTTGCAAAAGAAAGCAAAGGCATGGATATGGTGAATGTGAGATTTTTTAATGTCTGCTGGCCATTGTCCTTAAAAATCATTCTCTTTGGTGTTGCAGACAGCCCAGTGTAACCATCAATAGTGACTTCCTGTGCCTTTGAGCTGGGTTGGAAATAGAAATTCATAATTCCCCCAAAGCTAGCAACAAACATGAGACTTATTGCTGGCATGTCCTGACCTTTTACTTCTCAGTCCTTTCAGATTTGCAAGCACTTAAATTTGCTGTGCTAAACTCCATACTGCTTGCAAAGTTTAAAGAAGTCTATGTGATTCTAATAGAACCATCAATGATAAAACATTATAATTAAAGTGAATGAGGATTTATAAAGGCATATAAATTAATACTACATGGACTTCTATGATTATTTAAATATCACTATGCCTATGACAAAATAGTTTCTAGTAAGTATATAAAAAGGCTCTTAATATCAGTAATAAATTAACATTGATAAATAAAAAGACAAACATCTACAGATATATTAGACAAAAGATATTAAGAATTATATGCAGCCATATTATCCCTTGCTTATTTCTTCTCTGAAAATCCAACTAGGAGGGTCAGGATGGTGGAAGGCCAGGTGACCGCATTTCAGGGAGTTCCCTGAAGAGAGCTGAATTCCAACAAAAAAACCACTACAAGACCACCGTGAACACCCATGAAACCAGCCTGAAATGTGATATTTCCCACTTCTGGACCGCCACGAGAGACAAAGAACATCGGCAAAAAGGTAGAAACAAATTGGAGGGTCTGGAGGCTTGC